>ONZH01010358.1:0-99906 GCA_900303285.1 Rhinella marina
TCCTATATATATTCTAAAATAAGCATAGGTATTTATGTAAGACCTGAAATATTATTTATAACAATTCTAATACACATACAGAAAGTCTGATTTAAGATTAAAGGGATTTTCTAAGATTTTTCACCGATGTTCTATCCTCTGGGCAGGTCATCAGTATCTGATCGGAGGGGATCTGACACCGTGGACCCCTGTTGATCAGCTGTTTTAGAAGGAAGCGGTACACGCAGTAGCGTTGTGGCCTTCTCTCAGCTTACCATGCACGCACCGTACATTGTATAGCGGCTGTGCTTGGTATTGCAGCTCAGCCCCATACAATTCAATGAGGCTAAGATGTGCCTAGGCCATGTGACTGATGAGTATGACTTCACACGACCTAGGAAAAGCTGAAGAAGGCTGTTGCGCCACTGCGAGCACCGTTGACTTCTGAAACTGTTGATTGGTGGTGGTCCCGAGTGTCAAACCCCAGCCAATCAGACACTGATGACCTAAACTTGGTAAACCCCTTTAAGATTAGAGATGAGCGAGCATACTCGTCCGAGCTTGGTGCTCGTTCGAGTATTAGGGTACTCGTAAGTGCTCGCTGCTCGGACGAGTATCTCGCCATGCTCGAGGAAATGGCAACTTCGGCATCGTGCTTTTTTTGGCGCCTAAAAACACAGCCAATCACAAGCCAGGAGACTCTACAGTACACCCAGCATCACGTGGGGCCCTTACATGTCGATAGGAGGGGTTGGCTGGCCTGATCAGGTGACCCTGGAATATACTACCGACTAGCCGCGGCGCTCGGCTCAGATGCCGTCTGGATGTCGTTAGGGATAGAGCTGCTGCCTTTCATCATCCGTGCCCTGACCAACGCGGTTAGTGATAAGTTCCACCTAACCACGGACACGTGGACACGTGGAGATATAGGGACACTATATCTCACTGACGGCACATTGGGTTAACTTGGTGGAGGCTGGGACCGAGAATGACACTGGGGCCGCTCATGTACTGCCCACACCGAGGTTTTCGGGGCCTACCTCGGTCACGGTCTCTCAGACGTACTATGCCTCCTCCTCCTCCGACCCCTCCTCCACCACCGAATTACCATCCGTGGGCACGGCGCCTTCAGTCGGTAGCTCTAGGCGCAGCAGCAGTGCCGTGGGTAAGCGCCAGCAGGCGGTGCTCAAACTGCTGAGCTTAGGTGACAAAAGGCACACCGCCCAAGAGCTGTTACAGGGCATCACGGCGCAGACCGATGTGTGGCTGGCACCGCTGAACCTTAAGCCAGGCATGGTTGTGTGTGACAACGGGCGTAACCTGGTGGCGGCTCTGCAACTCGGCAGACTGACACATGTGCCATGCCTGGCCCACGTGTTCTATTATATAGTTCAGCGGTTCCTCAAGACATACCCCAATCTGTCTGATTTGCTCACCAAGGTGCGCCGCATCTGTGCGCATTTCCGCAAGTCGACCACAGATGCTGCCACTCTCAGGGCAGCGCAGCGCCGCCTCCAACTGCCCGCTCACCGACTGTTGTGCGTCGTGCCCACGAGATGGAATTCCACATTAAACATGTTATCCAGAGTTTACCAGCAGCGCAGAGTGATTGTAAACTGCCAGATGTCATCTTCCACCAGAACTGGTAGTCAGGTCTCTCAGATTCCTCAAGTCTACAATGAGGAGTGGATGTGGATTTCTGATATCTGCCAGGTGTTGACCAAATTTGAGGAGTCAACACAGATGGTCAGTGGCGATGCCGCCATTATCAGCCTCACCATCCCGCTGCTTTGCCTGTTGAAAAAATCACTGCTCAGCATCAAGTCGGATGCTTTGCGCTTGTCACAAGAGACGGTGGAGGAAGATACGTCGCTTGATAGCCAGAGCACCCTCCGGTCTGTTTCTCAGCGCGTATCGGAGGAGGGGGATGAGGATGAGGAGGAAGAGGAGGAGAATGTCGGCGAGACAGTAGAGGGTACCAGTGCTCAGTCCTTAACTCTTGAGCGTGTATGGGCTGAAGAGGAGGACTTGGAGGAGGAGGAGGAGGAAATGGAGAGTCAGGTCAGTGAGGAGAGGGAATTCTTGCGTGTTGGGACTCTGGCGCACATGGCAGACTTCATGTTAGGCTGCCTATCCCGTCACCCTCGCGTTAGAAGAATTTTTTCCAACACCGATTACTGGATGTTCACTCTCCTGGACCCACGGTACAAGCAGAACCTTTCCACTCTCATCCCTGCAGAGGAAAGGAGTATGAGAGTGAATAGGTATCAACAGGCCCTGGTGCACAAGCTGAAACAATTCTTCCCATCTGATGCCGCTAGCGGAAGAGGGCATGGTTCTGTGGGCCAAGTAGCGGGGGAGAGGAGGCGAGCAGGCAGCTTGTCCAGCACTGGCAGGGGAACGCTCTCCAAGGCCTTTGCCAGTTTTATGTCACCCCAGCAAGACACTGTCCCTGTCCCCAGTCTAGGCAGAGTAGGGGGGAGCTGTACAGAAAGATGGTGAGGGAGTACCTAGCTGACCATACCAACGTCCGTAGCGATCACTCTGCTCCATACAACTACTGGGTTTCAAAGCTGGACACGTGGCCTGAACTGGCGCTGTACGCCTTGGAGGTGCTGGCCTGCCCTGCCGCTAGCGTGCTGTCAGAGAGGGTATTCAGTGCAGCTGGTGGCGTCATCACCGATAAGCGTACACGCCTGTCAACTGACAGCGCTGACAGGCTGACGCTTATTAAAATGAACAAAGCCTAGATTTCACCGGAATTCAAATCTCCTCCGGGGGGAAAGCAGCTAAAGATTTAAATTTAAACTTATGTATCCGATTCCTCTTCTCTACTCCTCTTCTCTACTCCTCCATATCGTCTTTGCCTAACTCTGACCCAAAAAACGCCATTTTTTAGAGGTCCAACTGGCACTCTTTTAGCACAATTTTTCAGGAGGGCCCCCTACAGGCCCTCTATTCAAACAATTTTTCAAGAGGTCCACCTACAGGCCCTCTATTCAAACAATTTTTCCAGAGGTCCACCTACAGGCCCTCTCTTCAAACAATTTTTCAGGAGGGCCCCCTACAGGCCCTCTATTCAAACAGTTTTTCCAGAGGTCCACCTATAGGCCCTCTCTCCAAACAATTGTTCCGGAGGTCCACCTACAGGCCCTCTCTCCAAACAATTTTTCCGGAGGTCCACCTATAGGCCCTCTCTCCAAACAATTGACGTCTTTTTCCTATCTTTCTCTCTCTCCAAACTATTTTTCTGGATAGCTGCCATATACGGTATTAAACTGAGAAGAATACAGAGAACACATGCTACACTTGATCAAGTTCATAATTTACGACTGTACCGGTTGATGCAACAGTTTTCAAAAATCCATTCTGGCTGTTGTCACCACCACACACGCTAGCCCAGGGGGCACTCCTCTGGCTCTTCCAGCAAAACCTCCTTCCCCCCCACCTACCCCCCAGGCCCTCTCTCCAAACAATTTACCCCTGGTAGGGGGACGTATTAGATATTGTACTGATTCTGAATTGCCTCCTGCGATAGATGGGAATCGAACCCAGGTCAACTGCTTGGGAAGTAGCTATGCTCACCACTATACCACCAGCAGGCACAGCAACTGATAAGAACAGATACTAAACTTGATGTCAGCTGCAGTGCCAGCATGAGCAGTGGTGTCACCTGCAGGCGGTGATGGACCTTCGTTGCACCTAGTTGGGTGCTTCCCTAACATGTGATGGGCATGTGCCTCGCCTTTCTTGGTCTGGGTGAGCACAATTGCCATGAGGGTAACCACCAGGCTGTTGCCTGAGAATTTGGGGTAATGGTGGGATTAGGCAGCCTCAGAGGCATCCATGCATGCTGCCCCTGCTGTTTCCTGTCCATTTCCGTGGTGTTTCCATCATTTTCTGAGGTTTCCAGGTTTTCACCCAGCCTTCCCTAGGCAGAGCCTTGGTCCCCCGCAAAAATGCTCGAGTCTCCCATTGACTTCAATGGGGTTCGTTATTCGAAACAAGCACCCGAGCATCGGGAAAAGTTCGACTCGAATAACGAGCACCCGAGCATTTTAGTGCTCGCTCATCTCTATTTAAGATCCAGACATCTAGTTCTCAACTTGAAAGTCCAAAACGTCTCACAGTGTAATGGACTTTTCCTCTAATCTACTCTTTTGAAGGGTTTGTCACTCATTCAATACCTCACAATCTGACAATAAATCCCCTGCATGATTATTAAAGAGGTTATACGATCTGCGCTCTTCACTAAACTTCCACCACCACAGGTCTCCTCTTCCTGTATCTGCCCGAGGCAGTACCATCACGCTTGATTGACATTATAGGAAAGCTGCTCTTTAGTAATATCATTGTGCTGCTTGCTTTTACGAGAATGTTCTCAGTACTGCTGTTAGCAGTGTCCAATAGCAGCATGGTCAATGAGAGAGTTTTATAGGATCCTGAGCCCTGGCCATGTTAAGAGTGGTTGCTGAAAGCTACTTATCATGCCTTAGGGCTGTTCAATTAATTTAAATGGAGCTGCAGTGAGGGGTCGGAACGGGAGAGACAAATATGCATGCTCCTCTGTACCCGACAGGCAAACTAATAAGGAAAAAGAGGAAGACACAGCACAATCTCGATCAGTTGTATGAGGTGCATGCATGTGCCGTCTCCCTTCTCTCTTCTTGCTCGAACTGCTGTCTATGGCTAAGAAGCAGCAGGAAGAGAGAGGCATGACAGCACATGAACACTGCAAGCTCTGTCTCCTCATACAGATGGTTGAAACCCAATTAGTTGCCCACACTATTATGAATGTCTCCTTTAGTGTCTCCCCAGGATTATGAGTGCCCCAATTAGTGGATCCAAATATTATAAATGTCCCCATTATTGACCCTCAGTATTATAAATTCCCCCATTAGTGGCTCCCAGTATTCACCCCCTTTGACGGGATGACTAGTGATGATCGAGCACTAAGGTGCTCGTATGCTCCGGTGCTCTGGCCGAGCACTCAGGGGTGTTCGAGTGCTCGGCCGAGCACCCGAGCATAATTGAAGTCTATGGGACTAAACCAGGCACAGAGACATAATTACCTTCCCTGGCAGCTCCCAACTGCCCCAGCAGGAAGACGGCGCACAGAGTGGTAATTTTTACCACAGCGCCACCTGCTGGACGGGAGGAGGGAGCTGCAGGGAAAGGTAAGTACGGATCCGTCATGAACTCCATTGAAAGTCAATGGAGGACGGATCCGTATACTATTGTGTCACACCAAACGGATCAGTCCCCATTTACTTGCATTGGGGTCATGACGGATCCTTCTAGGGGACTCGAGCATTGCGCTTGAGTACACTCTGTGTTCGGCCGAACACGAGTGCACCCGAGTGTAGGCATGCTCGCTCAACACTAGGCATGACATTTTTTTTGTTTGTTTTTTTTTTTTTGTTCTTGATTGCTTTTAATTTAACCCCTAAACTATCAAGTGTACTCATTATTGCAGAAATTAGATGGGTGCACTCCTTTATACATGGCCGTTAAAAATGGTCGCGTTCAGTGGGCTGTTGAAAATGGCCACAAAAAAGACATGTCTTATTTTTTCATTGCTGCTAGCCCCATTTACTTCAATTGATTCTAAAAACGTCCATGTTATTACACAATCTATGTTTCTGAGATCACAATAGGTACAGATTATCATGTATGTATATAACATACTGTATTTGGTCTCACACTTGATTAGGCTGTGGATGGGATTGCTTACCGGACTATCACTAGAACAGAAGTTTTTTTTTATGCCAAATGTGTATTCTTCCATAATGGAAGCGCTCACTAGTAGTGTTGAGCGAGCATGCTCGGCCGAACTCGCTGTTCGGCCAAGAATGCCTATGCTCGGGTGTACTTGTTGTTCGGCCGTACACCGAGTGTACTCGAGTGCAATGCTCGAGTCCCCTAGAAGGATCCGTCATGACCCCAATGCAAGTCAATGGGGGCTGATCCGTTTGGTGTGACACAATAGTAAACGGATCCGTCCTCCATTGACTTTCAATGGAGTTCATGACGGATCCATACTTACCTTTCCCAGCAGCTCCCTCCTCCCATCCAGCAGGTGGCGCTGTGGTAAAACTTACCACTCTGCACCCCGTCTTCCTGCTTGTTCAGGTCGGGAGCTGCCGGGGAAGGTAAGTATGTCTGTGTGTTTCTTTTTGTTTTTTTTTTTTTAATTTGGGGCACTTGTGTAAACCAGGCACCCCTGCTCTTCTGAGCGGGGTGGGGGGGGCCTGGTTTACTCCTTTACTCCCATAGACTTCAATTATGCTCGGGTGTTCAGCCGAGCACTCGAGCACCCCTGAGTGCTTGGCCAGAGCACCCGAGCATACAAGCACCTTAGCGATCATCACTACTCACTAGTACTTGCTTTATAAGATGCAGGGCCATTTTCCCCCTACTTTTTTGGGGAAAATGTGTCTTATAAAGCAAAAATACCATACTCTGAGAAGGTAGCAGTTCCCATGCAGCAACATCCATATTCCTGTACAAGGGACTTGCAGGATAACACTCCAAGGAATTGTGCCAAGTCATATCTGCTCAGTGGGAAATCAGATCCACATCTGCTTCCATAACAAGTGGGGAACAACTCTCTTGTGAATTTTTGGGAGACCATGAAAAGTTGGAATTACTGTAAAAACAACATACGATGATTGAACATGTAGTTCTGCAAGTATTCGGAAACTGATGTCCTCTAAAAATGTTTAATTGTATTTTAAATGTTGAAAAACAATGTATCCATATTGGCTATGAGTAAGTGGCAACAGCTCAAATTTAAGGTGGGCACAGTTTTGTAAATGTTTAACACAATGGAATAAAGTATTCAAGGTTTTAAACTTTGGAGAGCAGGACAAACTATGTTCGTGGATATGTTGCTTTATCAAGCATCCAGTACTCTCACTAGATACATTAACACCATACAGGACAATGCCCTAGGAATCCGGTGAACTAAGTTTTAGCTTCCAGCCCTGAGGTTCACCACTTCTGTCAGGAAATATCGCAGGTCGAGGTGATTCACTGACTAAAAATATGTAAATTACTGCTCAACACAATTATAAATCAATAAATACGTTATTAATATGATTAGTAATACAATGAATTAGTTAATTTAGGGGTCTGGTCAGGGGACTGAAATGTATTTAGGGGTTCTGGTCTGGGTTGGGAATTAATTCATATATCTGGTCACAGGTATGAAAAAAATTAGGGGCCTGGTCTGAGGCAATCAGGGGTCTGGAGTAAATAAAAGGTCTGAGATCTAATGTTAAAAGGGTTGTCTCACCTGAGACATTGGTGGCATATTGCTGAGATATGTCCCCAATATGTCCCACCTCTGGGACCGCATATATCTCTAGAATGGAGCACCCAAAGTAATGGAGGGTGCCCCACACAGCAAGGCCACTCTCCATTTCTATTGGAGAGCCAAAAATAGTTTAGCACTGGCTCGGATGTATCCGGCAGTTCCATAGATGTGAATGGACTGGTGGCTGCACTTGAGTGGTGCGCTCTCCATTAAACTATATGGGACTTCCCAAGATAGCTAAGCACGCTGCTCGGTTATTTTTGGCACTGCCATAGAAATGAATGGACGTCCGACAGGCATGCATGGTGGCCACTTCTTCACTTTGGGAGCTCTGTTTTAAAGTTGGGAGCCATATCTATCCTCTGACATTGATGGCACATTTCCTTTAAGGAAGTGGTAAGGGTGTAGTCAAATAAGACAGCATTTCCCACTGTGCACTTCTTCTGAGTACAAGGATGTTAGAACTTTGGGTGGATTTTGATCACCCATCAAAGCCATAATATGACTATTCCATGTGTCAGATATAAGACACAGCTCTACTACTGTACATCTAAAGATTTGTAAGAAATAGATGAAGTGTATAAGTACTTTATGAAACGCCAGTCATTACATATTTTAATTTCACAAAACCCTGAAATGACACCAATGATTATGAGAACTCAGTTGACTCTGCCCCAGTCTGTACAGTAAAGCTGGGAAGGGAGCTGCAGAAAACTAGAAATATCAGTCTGTCCTCAACTGACCACTGCAAAAACATAAATATTTTAAGGTTTTGCTGAATAAAAGATGCTATAAAATAATAATTCATTTTCAAAATCAAAATCAAAATCTAAAGTGATTAATTAATTTAAGTAACAAGTCAACTGATATATTCCTTTACATTCTGGAAAACTCCTTTAAGGGGTTTTCAAATACCGTAGGTAAAATTAATATATTTAAACATCTGTAGTGGGAGTGTGTTCACAATCCTCTCGTTCTCGACATTGGTCATTAGGATGTTCACTCAAGGCTTTTTCTACTCTGGCGGGGATAGATCTGAAGTAACAGAGTTTAAAATCCTGACCCATGAAAACATAAATGATTGGATTGAGGCAACTGTTAAGACAAGCCAGGATGATGATAAGATTATTTACTATATGGAATTGAAAGTAATGTCCATTATACATGGGTGTCAGTGGCCAGATGTAATATGGAGACCAGCAGATAAAGAAACACAATATAACAGCGGTGATGATCCTGTAGGGTCTCTGAGATCTCTGGGATCTCTTACTTTTTCTAATTTTGATGAAAATGATAACATAACTGATCAAGATGATGAGAAAAGGGATCGCAAACATCATAACTAACCTGATTAGTTGAAAGATTAGAAACACCCTAGGAAAAAGAGCATAATTTTCATAATACCAGAAGTATACACAAAATTCACTTTCAAATATTCCAAAAAATAAGAACACTGAAATAGACAAGAGCACACTCAGCACCCAAATGATTGCTGCAGTGATTATCACTAGTTTACGTGTCCTGTGCGTTTTAGCCCAAAATGGCCACATGACAGATACACAGCGGTCAATACTCATGGCCACCAAGAGAAGAACACTGGCGCTCATGTTAAAAGTGAACAGAATAACATTAGGCATGCAAAAAATCAAGTAATGCCAATGGGAATATGAGAAAACTGTAGCCCAGTCCGCAATTCTCAGAGGAAGAGAAGCACAGCAGAGGAAGTCCGCGATGGCCAGGTTGAGGAACCACATAGCACTGATTGTCTTCTTCATCCTGAATCCGGCAATCCAGATGACTAATCCATTACCGATAATCCCGAGAAGAGCAATGATGCTAAACAAAGGAATTGTAATCCTCTGTAAAATCTTAATGTTGTAAACAGTTGTGTTACTTGTCCAAAACATTCTGTAACGTAACCTTAGAAGAAATGAAAGGGTAGAGATTAGTCTTATGAACAATTTATAGCTCAATAAATTGCTATGGGTATTCATGGTAAAGAGGGGACAAAACCCAGAGTAAGGTCACATATAAATACTAGGTCATACTGTAATATTCCCACATCCCAGAATGTGAGAGCCCAAGGCTCAAGTACCTTCCCTTCCGAATCTACCAAATGATAAAGAACAAAAATTGTTAAACATAATTTCAATTATTGTTCATCTTTCTTATATTGACTGCTGCCTGGTAAATTGTAATCATATATTCTACAGGAAATACCTACTGAGCAACATCTAGTACATATGAGCCAGAAGTCTACACCACATTGACACTTCCTTCACTGAGAGAAGGAGTTTCTAGCTGTGTACAGAGTGATAGATCACTTCCATTCGGTATGTGCAGTACCCTAGACCTGGGGTTATCTGCAAAGTTAGTTATGCAGTGTTCATGTCCCTGTTTACAGTATACATCAGCAGATGGGGTATGGCTGGGAGTGGTTGACATTAGGAATGGGACTAACCATCCCCTTACTTCCCTCTTCTTAGAAGTTTGCTTCCATCATTTTAACCTACTTCTGAAACATTGTTTAAAGGGAACCTGTCACTTGCACATGATGTTGAGCTGAGCAGATTGATATATTGCTTCATAGAAAAAGATTAATTATAACTTTGTTAATTTGCAGGAGTGCGGAAGCACATCCAATTGCTTATGTTCCAAGGTTCTTAAGGACCAGCATTAGATTCAACTCTCCTGTGAAACCATTACTCCAAAGAGACTGCAAGAATATCAAAGATACAGATACCCAAAAAGCTACAGCATTTCCAGTCAGAAGAGTGACAAGCTACTACAGCTTTACATACCCTGCTGCAGGTAATAGACTACGGTTCAGACACCCTCTCAAACTCAAAGTTTGCTTTACACAGTGGACACCTAGAGCCACAAGTGCCAGTTCTCAGCTGTTAACCAGAATTTTAGGAGAGAGACACAAATTTTCTTGGCAATTGAAACAATTTCAATTTGGGTCAAATTTATTTCTACGTAAATTAAATCTGCCAACTGATTATTTTGCCATGAAGTTAGATAGATGCTTGTTTGTAAGTATTAGTAATGTACTTCCTAAAATTAAATGGACTCACATACACAGATTTAACAAACCGCCGGGAGATTCAATGTGATTCTACTAGTAAGGAGTCGCAAATGCTAAGTAAGAATAATAACACTGATACTTAAACCAGATTTGTTACAAATTTCATAAAAGTTCAAAGGCAAATCAATCCAAAGCAGCAGGCAGAGAGTTGTCTGTACAGAACAAGCAGAATGCCATTCTGCATTGTACAGTGCCTTGCGAAAGTATTCGGCCCCCTGGAACTTTTCAACCTTTTGCCACATTTTAGGCTTCAAACAAAAAGATATAACATTTTAAATTTTTGGTGAAGAATCAACAAGTGGGTCACAATTGTGAAGTGGAACAAAATTTATTGGATCATTTAAACTATTTTTGTAATAATAAAACTGAAAAGTGGGGCGTGCAAAATTATTCAGCCCATTTACTTTCAGTTCAGAAAACTGACTCCAGAAGTTGATTGAGGATCTCTGAATGATCCAATGTTGTCCTAAATGACTGATGAAGAGAAATAGAATCCACCTGTGTGTAATCAAGTCTCCGTATAAATGCACCTGATCTGTGTTAGTCTCAGGGTTCTGTTTAAAGCACAGAGAGCATCATGAAGACCAAGGAACACATCAGGCAGGTCCTTGATACTGTTGTGGAGAAGTTTAAAGCCGGATTTGGATACCAAAAAATTTCCCAAGCTTTAAACATCCCAAGGAGCACTGTGCAAGCGTCATATTGAAATGGAAGGAGTATCACACCACTGCAAATCTACCAAGACCCGGCCGTCCCTCTGAACTTTCATCTAAAACAAGGAGAAGACTGATCAGAGATGCAGCCAAGAGGACCATGATCACTCTGGATGAACTGCAGAGATCTACAGCTGAGGTGGGAGAGTCTGTCCATAGGACAACAATCAGTCCAACACTTCACAAATCTGCCCTTTATGGAAGAGTGGCAAGAAGAAAGCCATTTCTCAAAGATATTCATAAAAAGTCTTGTTTACAGTTTGCCACAAGCCACCTGGGAGACACCAAACATGTGGAAGAAGGTGCTCTGCTCAGATGAAACCAAAATCAGACTTTTTGGAAACAATGCAAAACGATATGTTTGGCGAAAAAGCAACACAGCTCATCCCCCTGAACACACCATCCCCACTGTCAAACATGGTGGTGGCAGCATCATGGTTTGGGCCTGCTTTTCATCAGCAGGGACAGGGAAGATGGTTAAAATTGATGGGAAGATGGATGGCGCCAAATACAGGACCATTCTGGATGAAAACCTGTTGGAGTCTGCAAAAGACCTGAGACTAGGATGGAGATTTATCTCCCAACAAGACAATGATCCCAAACATAAAGCAAAATCTACAATGGAATGGTTCCAAAATAAATGTATCCAGGTCTTAGAATGGCCAAGTCACAGTCCAGACCTGAATCCAATGGAGAATATGTGGAAAGAGCTGAAAACTGCTGTTCACAAACGCTCTTCATCCAACCTCATAGAGCTCCAGCTGTTTTGCAAGGAAGAATGGGCATGAATTTGAGTCTCTAGATGTGCAAAACTGACTACCCCAAGTGACTTGTAGCTGTAATCGCAGCAAAACGTGGCACAACAAAGTATTAATGCAATTATTATTATTATAAAAAAAGTTTAAATGATCCAATAAATTTCATTGCGCTTCACAATTGTGACCCACTTGTTGTTGATTCTTCACCAAAAAATTAAAAAGTTATATCTTTTTGTTTGAAGCCTGAAATGTGGCAAAAGGTTGAAAAGTTCCAGGGGGCCGAATACTTTTCGCAAGGCACTGTACTTGTGCCCTAGAAGGATGTTGTGCTGTGGCTCTATCTGCTAAAAGAGTTTGTAATTGGGCATCTCAGCCAGTTATAGCCATATTACTGGACACGCTGCACATTTCTAGCAGGGCCAGAACTGCTTCTATTGCGGTCAACTCTGGAATTGGTGTTGACGTGGATATTTTGGGCGCAGACTCAAAACATGCCAGACCTATTCTAGGCTTGGCTGCATCTAGCTTTGTTTGAGCAACTCCAGTATGGCTTTTTTTCCCACAAGGCCGGCACACAAAACCACAGTCATCTGGTCGATCTGCAAAATTAAAATGAGCCATGGCCATTCAAACACAAACATACACTAGGTACAGTACCAGGGCTCTATTGCAGCACATGAGCTTGTGTGTAGGCTGAACCTCCACCTGGCCAAGGAGCTGACAGTGCAGTTGCTGCCACACTACTTAGTTGTTGCTAATCTGGTACAGTTCTGTGCCTTCACCAAAATGTATTCTGCTGTAGGATATTCATAATTCTACCATCAGACCATTTTCCCCCAAAGCAATTATGTAGAATTGCAATTCTCACTATTCAGACAGGTATACTCCATTGTGGACACCTGAAACAGCTGTTTCATGGCCCACTGGGTCAATGTTTTCATAGCAGCGGTGAGGCAGCACCATAGCAACAAGGCCAGGTCCTATTAATACCTCTACTGATACCTACATTTGTATGGGTTTGGTTCCCACACCAGGCACCTATCAGCCTCTTCCACTTCATCCTCCACGAACATCGTCTTGTTCACAAAAGAAGCAGGACAGAGCATCACTCCCACTCTCTCTTCCTCTTATCAACTGTTTAAAGTGTGTAAAGAGCCGTCATGCCAGGTTAAAGCTGATCAACCTGGGCAAGAGCAGCCATAGTGATGAGCACTTACTAAAGTTTGTCAAGCAGTAAACATCCCACTGACTGTCTCACTGCCAACTCTAACTAGCTAAGTTAGTCAGTGACAATGGCAGGAACATCATGGCCACTTGACATTTGGGGAAAATAACACAAGCTCCTTGCATCTTTTATCAGTTTAGTTATGCAACGTGCCTTGCTGTCTGCCCTGGAGCTGTTTGGGGACTCTCAAGGAGATAGTGCCATGGAGGAGGAAGCGAAGGATGCAGATGAGGCACTGCCACTGGAGGAGGAGTAGTCTGATGATAATGTTGCAGATAACAACGATCATGATAAACAATCATCTCAGTGGGGGACAGGGGCAGAAAGAACCAGGTCCTCAGGCACCCTAGCTGGAAAAGACATGTCATATGCTTCTTTGCTTATGTAATGACAGCTTCATATTTACCATCAGTCTGATGAATGCTGGATAGCAATGCTTTTAGCTATCAAAGCAAAATGGGGGAGTGTTTTCCTCTTGCCGAATGGGAGGCCAAAGTACTTTATCACCAAGAAACACTGTGTATGCAGCTTTCCACAGCATTCAACAAGCAGATGCCTGCCACCTCATTGTCTAAGCACCTTCTCCACCGCCTGCAGACTAACCCAACTCCTGCCGTCTCACAAGCAGCAGCAACAAATAGTTCAGTATCATAAAAATAATAGAAGAGTTTTTTACATGCCGTGTCAGGCTGAACCAAATCAGCAGGCAGAGACCTTCTGTCTCAACATGCAGGTTCAGTCCTACCTGGATTCAGGTCTTTCCCTGTCTCACACCGTCTTCCCCAGCCCCATGGACATCTGGGCAGGCAGAGTGGAATAGTGGCCCAAACTGGCCAAGTATGCTCTCTCTCTGTTGTTTCTTGCCCAGCCTCCAGTTCCATCTGAGAGAGGATTTTCAGCATGGCAGCTTGATAAAGACTTCACTGTTGAAACGTCGCTATGTTTGCTGCCTACTAAATAAACACAGGATTGGTTTAATTGGACGAGTGCTGCGGATTCTTCTATTGGTTTGGTACTACAAGGGACCCTTGAGCCTGGATCCTTGTCTGTGGGCACCACATTATCTTGGACCTTTTTACCAGGTATCCAGATTATTAAAATTATTTTTACCCTAAGTGTGTGTTTGGAGTGATGCTTATGATATCTTCTGTTGCACCCAAACAGACTAGGTTGTCCTCTACCAGTGTACAGAACATCACTTCTGTGAAAATGAACGAGGTACCTCCTATCACACTCCTTCTTACTTTTACTTTGTAATACCTGCAGCTGCCATTTTAGGACATCCTAATCTGTTACCATGTAGCACAAGGAAATTTGGCTTAGTTGTAAATCAAAGTTTTCCTAAACTTCGGACTGAAATCTGCTTCAAATGCTTAAATTCTCCAAACACTATTACAAATTAAAAAAAAAAAAAAACATTATTTAATCTCACTGTGGTTGTGTTTGCGCCAAGAGGAGTAAGAATGTCGCAGGCTGTCCACCGACTACACCTCATTGCTTCCATTTATATCCCTCCGGAAGGTTATTTACTAGTGATGAGCGAGCATGCTCAGCCGAACTCGCTGATTGGCCGGGAACGCATCATCGGGTGCTGTATAGCACCCGGTGACGCCTTCCCGGCCAGTGTTAGTCAGGGAGAGCTGCCGCAAGGAGGGACAGATAGTGTAGGGACAGAAATCACTAGGCAGGGATAGATTTTATTTTAAAAACAAATAAAAGCCCTTTTGAGGACTATTGGAACATGTGGGGCATTTTTTAATTTTACTTGGTGGACCTTTTTAAACCAGGCACCCCCTTCTCGGAAGAGCCTGGTTTAGTCGCATTGAATTACATTATGCTTGGGTGCTCGGCCGAGCACTCAAGCATCCCCTAATGCTCTGCCAGAGCACTCGAGCATACGAGCACCCAGGTGCTCGATCAACACTATTAGTTACCCCTTGGGCTTGAGGATCTGAGAACACTGGCAGCACCGAGCCGTCATATCTATATGTTTTCACTACTGTTGTGCCTATAGTTGCTAAACACTGAAAGGTATACACTACAGATGAGCAAAGTTTTGAAAAATTGAAAAAAAATTTGAGTTCGGGTGCTTGGACACAAACCCGAACATTCTGGATCGGCTTTGGTCATCCGTAAGGATATGCTGTCCTCATCTTTTGTGGCCACATTGAAGTGAATAGACGTGAATCTGACCTTCAAACAAGGGGAAAAGATGCAGAAAAACTGTGCCCCTTTCACACGTGCGGGAGACGTGCGGGAGACTATTGAAAATTGTAGATTCACACTGAAGGCATCAAAACTATGAATTAACACTTAACAAAAAAGTGTGAAACAACTGAAAATATGTCTTATATTCTAGGTTCTTCAAAGTAGCCACCTTTTGCTTTGAATACTGCTTTGCACACTCTTGACATTCTCTTGATAAGCTTCAAAAGGTAGTCACCTGAAATGGTATTCCAACAGCCTTGAAGGAGTTCCCATAGATGCTTAGCACTTGTTGGCCCTTTTGCCTTCACTCTGCGGTCCAGCTCACCCCAAACCATCTCGATTGGGTTCAGATCTGGTGACTTTGGAGGCCAGGTCATCTGACGTAGCACCCCATCACCCCGTGTGTTTGGGGTCATTGTCCTGTTGATAAATAAATGATGGTGCAACTAAACGCAAACCGGATGGAATAGCATGCCGCTGCAAGATGCTGTGGTAGCCATGCTGGTTCAGTATGCCTTCAATTTTGAATAAATCCCCAACAGTGTCACCAGCAAAGCACCCCCACACCATCACACCTCCTCCTCCATGCTTCACGGTGGGAACCAGGCATGTAGAGTCCATACGTTCACCTTTTCTGCGTCGCACAAAGACACGGTGGTTGGAACCAAAGATCTCAAATTTGGACTCATCAGACCAAAGCACAGATTTCCACTGCTCTAATGTCCATTCCTTGTGTTCTTTAGCCCAAACAAGTCTCTTCTGCTTGTTGCCTGTCCTTAGCAGTGGTTTCCACCATGAAGGCCTGCTGCACATGGTCTCCTCTTAACAGTTGTTGTAGAGATGTGTCTGCTGCTAGAACTCTGTCTGGCATTGACCTGGTCTCTAATCTGAGCTGCTGTTAACCTGCGATTTCTGGGGCTGGTGACTCGGATGAACTTATCCTCCGCAGCAGAGGTGACTCTTGGTCTTACTTTCCTGGGGCAGTCCTCATGTCAGCCAGTTTCTTTGTAGTGCTTGATGGTTTTTGTGACTGCACTTGGGGACACTTTGAAAGTTTTCCCAGTTTTTCGGACTGACCGACCTTCATTTCTTAAAGTAATGATGGCCACTCGTTTTTCTTTACTTAGCTGCTTTTTTCTTGCCATAATACAAATTCTAACAGTCTATTCAGTAGGACTATCAGCTGTGTATCCACCTGACTTCTGCCCAACACAACTCATGGTCCCAATCCCATTTATAAGGCAAGAAATCCCACTTATTAAACCTGACAGGGCACACCTGTGACGTGAAAACCATTTCAGGTGACTACCTCTTGAAGCTCATCAAGAGAATGCCAAGAGTGTGCAAAGCAGTAATCAAAGCAAAAGGTGGCTACTTTAAAGAACCTAGAATATAAGCCATAGTCATGAAAATACAGAAAACTCTTTGAATGAGAAGGCGTGTCCAAACTTTTGGTCTGTACTGTATAAATATATATATATATATATATATATATATATATATATACACACACTTTTTTTCTAGCTTTACCAAAACAGTATGGAGGAAAGTGCTGATAGCAGTGATCACTCAGCTAATGTCTGCACTGCAAAGGGAACCGGGCAACCCCTAGCGGCCCTTCATCGGGGCAATCACATGCTCCTAAAGGGGTGGGGATACAAGTGAAATGTCTGCAGTGCACCTGTGACTGGACCAGCGACGGACTAGGACTAAAAAGCAGTCGTGGAAAACAACCTCACCCAGCCAGTCTACAATATTCCCCTAAACATAGAATGTGTGTGGTAAATCTTTATTTACTTGATCATGCCTCTCACCTCTCCCTCACCATCATTACCACACGACAAACAATAATAGTGGACAACAGAAACACCTCATCACTAACGTACACTACCACTGCCCAAACACCAATATGATCTATAATACCACCATATACAGAACAGTGATAGTGACCTGATACCAGTTCCACACAGGCCCTCGAGAGACACTAGTAGCATTTGTTAACATTATGGAGGGTGCAGTATGTGCCATTCTAATACACTTCCTATTACAACACTGCGCTCCATTATAGCGTAGCACGCATTATCCCTATAGACTACCAATTCAGAACCAATGCAACACAGTCATGGCCAGAATACATAATAATGAGAGGACCTGATACCTCTCCTGATATATCTTTTTTACTAAATATGGGAACTAAATTATGGTCCAACTTTTCTTAACACATTGTGCTTATTCCTTTTAGAAATGCATGACTAAACTGAAGACTGGTTGATACCATTCTCCCTGTCATAGATCTGTGTTAGTTGTCCATAGCAACCAGTCAGAGCTCTGATTGGTTGCTATGCACACTATGTGTCTACACAGAGTGACAGTGTGCTGTCATCTCTGAAAGTCCCACACCGTGTAGGGACACATCCTATTGACAAGGGGATTGGTAGCACTCAGTTGTCAATTATGCCTGAGCTACATAAACTTTGTGTCACAAAGACTTTCTCTAGCTCTACTGATTGGATATCATAATTGAGTGACAGTTGCGGTCTGCAAGATTGCATGCAACTAGCAAATGGCTGGGTACTGCAGCTGTAAATTAGTTGTGCACTGTCCTGAAATGCACTGCAAAGCACTGAAAGTGTTAATATCACTGTGTTTCATGTATTATGTACATGTACTGCTATCCCATAAGGTTGTATAGGGAGTGGGAGGTTCCTTGAGGCTAGTCAGGGCCGGCTCCACCTTTCCTCTCTAGGAGGAAGTTTCTAGAGTCTATGGCTGCCTGCTGAGAACCTCAGACCAGCAAGGGTCTGCTTCTGTAAAGCAATTCCATTCCCCTATAGACTATAAGCAGTTTATGTGCAAGCCCTCAGAAGAGAGAAGATCTGCAGAAGGTTTAGCCGAAACAAAGGGATTGTTTACTTTGGCAAAGAAGGTAATCTGGCTACAGCCTCCTCTGCATGTGGTGGAAACACTGTAAGCTACAAGTTGCCCACCATAACCAAAAGACAGTAAGGCCCCTTGTTCATAGACTATATTCCTCTGAGGATACTGAGGATATCAAATACTTATATATCTGATGATAAAGTGCATCCCTTTTGACCAGGCAATGGAGAGCCTGAACAGTCTGATTGTGAGAGAAAGAAGGTAGCCTCCATATACAACTTCTGGGAACTACTAGTCATCTGTAAAGACTGCATTTCATGTGAATAGAGCTTATGTGGATTGCTTGGTGACTGGTTTCATTAAAGTTCTGTGGATCTTTATACCAACGCCGTTCTCATCATAATACTACTCTACATTTGCACTGCAAAGTACTGGCGTCACGACAACTGGAACACTGTCTTGCACCGTAAAAAAGCAACATCAAGGGCACCTCAACCACCATCAGGCAGGATAACCCCAGAACCATATTGTGCCCCGAAGGCAAGAACCGATGTCCCCTTCCCCTCTGCACTGTGGCCCAGGTAGCTTCAGAAAACTCTGATGTATGACTACTGCACCCATCTGGCCACTCATACATACCCCTGCAGCCTGATTGCTGCAGTTACATCGCAAAAAAATCTCCATGTAGGCTAGACCTTAATCATACAGCTTCGGGAGCAATAACAAGAGAACCTTTCAGAATGCTCCAGACTTATGTCATACAATGTACTCATGTGAGTTCACCAAAGAGAATTAATGAAAAAAAATTCCATATGTACGGTATATAATAATATAAATTTATACATAGTGAAAGACTAAGAGAGCCTTCACAGTCTGAAATTTCCGCAATTGATAATCAGTTCCACTCATCCGAATAGGGCTTGCAGAAGTCTATGTGCTTGCCGTCCCATTTTGTAGATTGGCAGATGTCTTCTGTGTGCATTCCTCGGTCCCATTTATATAAGTGGCTATTCTTGTCTGAAAAAATGGACAAGAATAGGGCCTGTTTTGTAATTTGTGGGATGGACATACAGTGTGGAAAATAAGTATTTGAGATTGCGATTTTGCAATTTTCACTGAAGAGTCTGTAAATTTTATCATAGGTACGGTATACTTCAATTGCAAGAGACAGAATCTTAAAAATAAATAAATTCAGAAATCACATTGTATGATTTTTAAATCGTTAATTTGCATTTTATTGCATGAAATAAGTATTTGATCACCTACCAACCAGCAGGAATTCTGTCTCTCACAGACCTGTTAGTTTTTCTGTATGAAGTTCTCCTACTCTGCACTCATTACCTGTATTAATTGCACCTTTTTGAACTTGTTACCTGTGTAAAAGACATCTGTCCACTAGTGTTGAGCGAGCATTCTCGGCCGAACTCGCTGTTCGACCGAGCATGCATACGCTCGGGTCCGCTCGGTGTTTGACCGAACACCGAGTGTACTCGAGCACAATGCTTGAGTCCCCTCCCCGCACCAAGACAGATCTGTCATGACCCCAATGCAATTCAATGGGGATGGATCCGTGTGGTGTGACACAATAGTTAATGGATCCGTCCCCATTGACTTGCATTGGGGTCATGACGGATCCGTCATGAACTCCATTGAAAGTCAATGGTGGATGGATCCGTTTGGTGTGACACAATAGTAAACGGATTCGTCCTCCATTGACTTTCAATGGAATTCATGATGGATCCGTCACCTATCACGTTTTTTTTTTTCATTGAAGAATTCAAGGTGTAATTTTTTCATTAACCAGCAGAAGGCACAATGTAATGTAGAGGCTTCGCTGCTGAGGAGAAGAAGCCTGAGGAGGAGGAGGTAAGTGGTTTGTGTTTGTTTGTTTGTTTGTTTTCTATTTTTCAGAATCGTGAATGCTGAGGACTACTTCGGAATCAGTGGATTACGTTGGACCAGCTTTTATATTTTTTAAATAAAATGGTCAAACGGGTCTGGGGGAGTATTTATTTCAATAAAATATTTTATAAGTGCGTGTGTGTTTTTTTTTTACAACACTGCAGTTTTAGTAATCACGGCTATCTACAGACGGCCCTGATTACTAATACTGGGCTTACTGCTTGTCTGTATGGCCAGCACTAACCCCAACATCTATTTCTCTCGGCACCCACCGCCACTAGGGGTGTCGGGAAGAGCCGGGTACCCACAGTACTGGACCTTCTAAATTGAGGGTCTGGTTCAGGGACAGGAGCAGTCAGGAAAGGTAAGTATGTCTCTGTGTCTGTCTGTGTTTTTTTTTTTTCTTAAATGTGGGGCACTTTTGTAAACCAGGCACGGAAGAGCGGGCGGTGCTTGGTTTACTCCCATAGACTTCAATTATGCTTGGGTGCTCAGCCGATCACTCGAGCACCCCTGAGTGCTCGGCCAGAACACCCGAGTGTACGAGCACATGGGTGCTTGATAACCACTATTGTCCACACAATCAATCGCACTCCAACCACTCTACCTAGGCAAAGACCAAAGAGCTGTCTAAGGACACCAGGGACAAAACTGTAGACCTCCTCGGTCTGGGGCTCCATGCAAGATCTTGCCTCGTGGGGTAAGGATGATTCTGAGAAAG
The DNA here is from genome assembly GCA_900303285.1 of Rhinella marina. Taxonomy (NCBI): domain Eukaryota; kingdom Metazoa; phylum Chordata; class Amphibia; order Anura; family Bufonidae; genus Rhinella; species Rhinella marina. Next base: position 20,790 of record ONZH01010358.1, read on the forward strand.
GTCAGGAATCAGCCCAGAACTACATGGGAGGACCTGGTCAATGATCTGAAGAGAGCTAGGACCACAGTGTCAAATATTACCGTTAGTAACACACTACACCATCATGAATTAAGATCCTGCAGGGCATGCAAGGTCCCCCTGCTCACACCAGAAAATGTCCAGGCCTGTTTGGAGTTTGCCAGTGACCATCTGGATAATCCAGAGAAGGTTATGTGGTCAGATGAGACCAAAATAGAACTTTTTAGTATCAACACCAATCGCCATGTTTGGAGGAAGAAGAAGGATTACTACAACCCCAAGAACACCATACCAACCATGAAGCATGGGGGTGGAAACATCCTACTTTGGGGGGTGCTTTACTGCAAAGGAGACAACACAACTGCAATGTATTGAAGAGAGGATGGATGGGGCCAAATATCACAAGATTTTAGCCAACAACCTCCTTACCTTAGTAAGGCTAGGGCTACATGGCGACAGTTGTCACACGACAGCCGTCGCAGCCCGATCCCTGAGTATCCAACATGGATGGATTTCTTGCGACTGCCCCAGCATCCCATTACTCTCTATGTGATCCCCGCTACTCCGGGATCGGGCTGCGACGGCTGTCGTGTGACAACTGTACTTCACCAAGCCGGCTAACGTGATGATTATAGATGATCAAATCAAAGCTAACAAAGTGGAATTTGATCCGAATTTAAGGAAAAAAGTTCCGAATTTCCTCACGCTTCATGGTAACAAATCACATTTTTTTCCTAAAATGGCTGCTGCACGTGTTAGGACATGAAGCAAAGAACTCAGGGAAAGAGGGATCACCGACAATGCCATACATGCAGCCAATCAGCAGTCAGACAGCTCAGTGATGTCATAGCCCTATAAATAGACTCAGCCATCTTGGATTCTGCCATTTTCCAGTGTGATTAGTGCAGGGAGAGACGTCAGCAGGCGCTAGGGACAGTGCTAGGAAAGACTTCATTGTGCTGAATAAATGATTTACAAGTTCAGGGAAAGATTATTCTAGGTGTAGGGAAAGGATAGGGAAGAATTATCTACACTATAAAAGAAGAACAGGGTGGAATAGGGGAGCGTACAGCCTGGGTAATAGGAGCGATTCTACTGTATTACACCTTGCTGCACTTATTGGGGATCCAAATTGCAGTTATTCTGCTGCTTTTAGGTTGTTTGCATTATATGATACATCACTAATTCCAGCAAACCTTGATAGGGGTGCAAGTTCTATGATACAACCATTTACGGGGTGTATTAAAGATATGTATGTCCCATTAGCCGTCCTGCGTTGATTTTACATTATTTTATTTTATTTTATTTTTTTTTTTTGGGGGGGGTGTTTTTTTTTTCCGTATTAATAGCAATAAAAAGGGAAAAATATATGTTATAAGTAGAGATGAGAGAATCCTAAAAGATTCGGGGATTCGGCCCGAATCCCACCGCGGGATTCGTGGATTCGGGCCGAATACGGAATCCCATTAAAGTCTATGGGAGACCCAAATCATTTTGCAGGGGCCAAAGGTTCGGCCGTATCTATCTGCAAAATTGCTGATAGATACGCCGCGGCTCCTATGAAGAAGCTCTATAGTTGTCCGTGCGTACGGACAACTATAGGCATTTTCAATGGGGCCGCCCGGCGTGTGTTCCATGCGCACGGAACACCCACCGGGCGGCCCCATTGAAAGTGCAAATAGTTGTCCGTACGCACGGACAACTATAGAGCTTCTTCATAGGAGCCACGGCACAGGAAAGACCTGTGCAGCAGCGGCAAAGAAGAAAGAAGACCAAGGCCCAGCCCCCTCCAGCGTCAGGACAAGTAAGTTTTTATGTTTTATGTGTGTGTATATGTATGTGTGTGTATATGTATGTGTGTGTGTAGTATGTGTGTATGTATATGTGTGTGTATGTATATGTGTGTGTATGTATATATGTGTGTGTAGTATGTGTGTATGTATATATGTGTGTGTATGTATATGTGTGTGTATGTATGTATGTGTGTGTAGTATGTGTGTATGTATATATGTGTGTGTATGTATATGTGTGTGTATGTATGTATGTATGTATGTGTGTGTGGGTATATGCATACACTGTACGTACTGTATATTGTAGAGTGTGTCGGAGGGGTTATATTGTCCTGCATGGTGTAACCGCCATGCATTTGTTGTACAGTATATATTATAATCCCTGTACCATGCTATACAATGTACAGTATGATTCATACACCATACTGTATAATACACAGTATGATCCGTACACCATACTGTATAGTATACAGTATAATCTGTACACCATGCTGTATAGTATACAGTATAATCCGTACACCATGCTGTATAGTATACAGTATAATCCCTACACCATGCTGTATAGTATACAGTATAGTCCGTACACCATGCTGTATAATACACAGTATAATCCGTACACCATGCTGTATAGTATACAGTATAATCCATACACCATGCTGTATAATATACAGTATAATCCCTACACCATGCTGTATAGTATACAGTATAATCCGTACACCATGCTGTATAATATACAGTATAATCCGTACACCATGCTGTATAGTATACAGTATAGTCCGTACACCATGCTGTATAGTATACAGTATAATCCCTACACCATGCTGTATAGTATACAGTATAATCTGTACACCATGCTGTATAATATACAGTATAATCCGTACACCATGCTGTATAGTATACAGTATAATCTCTACACCATGCTGTATAGTATACAGTATAATCCGTACACCATGCTGTATAGTATTACAGTATAATCCCTACACCATGCTGTATAGTATACAGTATAGTCCGTACACCATGCTGTATAATACACAGTATAATCCCTACACCATGCTGTAGTATACAGTATAATCCGTACACCATGCTGTATAGTAATACAGTATATCCGTACACCATGCTGTATAATATACAGTATAATCCTAACACCATGCTGTATAATATACAGTATAATCCGTACACCATGCTGTATAATATACAGTATAATCTGTACACCATACTGTATAGTATACAGTATAATCCGTACACCATGCTGTATAGTATACAGTATAATCCGTCACCATGCTGTATAGTATACAGTATAATCCATACCCATGCTGTTATGTATACAGTATATCCGTACACCATGCTGTATATATACAGTATAATCCGTAACACATGCTGTATAGTATACAGTATAGTCCGTACACCATGCTGTATAATATACAGTATAATCCGTACACCATGCTGTATTAGTATACAGTATAGTCCGTACACCATGCTGTATAGTATACAGTATAATCCCTACACCATGCTGTATAGTATACAGTATAATCTGTACACCATGCTGTATAATATACAGTATAATCCGTACACCATGCTGTATAGTATACAGTATAATCTCTACACCATGCTGTATAGTATACAGTATAATCCGTACACCATGCTGTATAGTATACAGTATAATCCCTACACCATGCTGTATAGTATACAGTATAGTCCGTACACCATGCTGTATAATACACAGTATAATCCCTACACCATGCTGTATAGTATACAGTATAATCCGTACACCATGCTGTATAGTATACAGTATAATCCGTACACCATGCTGTATAATATACAGTATAATCCCTACACCATGCTGTATAATATACAGTATAATCCGTACACCATGCTGTATAATATACAGTATAATCTGTACACCATACTGTATAGTATACAGTATAATCCGTACACCATGCTGTATAGTATACAGTATAATCCGTACACCATGCTGTATAGTATACAGTATAATCCATACACCATGCTGTATAGTATACAGTATAATCCGTACACCATGCTGTATAATATACAGTATAATCCGTACACCATGCTGTATAGTATACAGTATAGTCCGTACACCATGCTGTACAATATACAGTATAATCCCTACACCATGCTGTATAGTATACAGTATAATCCCTACACCATGCTGTATAGTATACAGTATAATCCGTACACCATACTGTATAATATACAGTATAATCCGTACACCATGCTGTATAGTATACAGTATAATCCCTACACCATGCTGTATAGTATACAGTATAATCCCTACACCATGCTGTATAGTATACAGTATAATCCGTACACCATGCTGTATAATATACAGTATAATCTGTACACCATGCTGTATAATATACAGCATAATCCGTACACCATGCTGTATAATATACAGTATAATCCCTACACCATGCTGTATAATATACAGTATAATCCGTACACCATGCTGTATAATATACAGTATAATCTGTACACCATGCTGTATAGTATACAGTATAATCCGTACACCATGCTGTATAGTATACAGTATAATCCGTACACCATGCTGTATAGTATACATTATAATCCGTACACCATGCTGTATAATATACAGTATAATCCGTACACCATGCTGTATAGTATACAGTATAGTCCGTACACCATGCTGTATAGTATACAGTATAATCCCTACACCATGCTGTATAGTATACAGTATAATCCGTACACCATGCTGTATAATATACAGTATAATCCGTACACCATGCTGTATAATATACAGTATAATCCGTACACCATGCTGTATAATATACAGTATAATCCGTACACCATGCTGTATAATATACAGTATAGTCCGTACACCATGCTGTATAATATACAGTATAATCCCTACACCATGCTGTATAATATACAGTATAATCCGTACACCATGCTGTATAATATACAGTATAATCCCTACACCATGCTGTATAGTATACAGTATAATCCGTACACCATGCTGTATAGTATACAGTATAGTCTGTACACCATGCTGTATAGTATACAGTATAATCCATACACCATTCTCTATAATATACAGTATAATCTGTACACCATGCTGTATAATATACATTATAATCCGTACACCATGCTGTATAATATACAGTATAATCCGTACACCATGCTGTATAATATAGAGTATAATCCCTACACCATGCTGTATAGTATACAGTATAATCCGTACACCGTGCTGTATAATATACAGTATAATCCGTTCACCATGCTGTATAATATACAGTATAATCCGTACACCATGCTGTATAGTATACAGTATAATCCGTACACCATGCTGTATAATATACAGTATAATCCGTACACCATGCTGTATAGTGTACAGTATAGTCCGTACACCATGCTGTATAGTATACAGTATAATCTGTACACCATGCTGTATAATATACAGTATAATCCGTACACCATGCTGTATAATATACAGTATAATCCGTACACCATGCTGTATAGTATACAGTATAGTCCGTACACCATGCTGTATAGTATACAGTATAATCTGTACACCATGCTGTATAGTATACAGTATAATCTGTACACCATGCTGTATAATATACAGTATAATCTATCCTTGTTGCTGCTCCCATTTAGTATAACGTCTCCTTAGTTTTTAAAAAAAAATAAATAAATCGGTAGCTCAGGTATACATTTCTTTATTGGCAAATGGGGGCGTGGCATGGGAGGAGCCAGGTTAGCATGTGGGATGGGCCGGGGTAGTGGGTGGGGTTAGGGGCCCCATTCAGATTCTGGCTATAGGGCCCAATGATTTCTATGTACGCCCCTGGCTGTATCTATCCGCAATTTTGCGGATAGATACGGCCCCATTCATACGGTCGTGTGAATGGGGCCTAAAAGTTGCCCCAACATGTGAAAACCTCAGAAAATGATGGAAACACCTTGGAAATGCATAGGAAACACCAGGGGCAGCATGTAGGGATGCTTCTGAGGCTCCCTAATTGCACCATTTTTTTCTAAATCTGGCCAATAGTCTGGGGATGACCCCAAGACAATTTTCAGGGACACGGTAATGGTGACCCACTTAAAAATGCTGCCTGACAACCTGGCGGTGAACCCCTGATTGTCTGTCTTTCAATACGATTGCAGTGTAAAGCATGGTGGTGAGCCTCAGTATGACTTTTAGGATGGAGATTGTATGTGGACACGTACTCCCTGGAACAGGGCTGCCATCAGGAATTTCGGGGCCCCCTACAGGCAAATTTCGCGCCCCCCCCCCCTTTCGGGTAAACTTTACAGATTGCAAAATGGCTAACTTTTTTTTCTTAACAAGTCCAATCATTGTGTTTATTATCCCTGTACTGTGACATCACTGTTTATTATCCCTGTACTGTGACATCACTGTGTTTATTATCTCTGTACTGTGACATCGCTGTGTTTATTATCTCTGTACAGTGACATCGCTGTGTTTATTATCCCTGTACAGTGACATCACTGTGTTTATTATCTCTGTACTGTGACATCGCTGTGTTTATTATCTCTGTACAGTGACATCACTGTGTGTATTATCCCTGTACTGTGACATCACTGTGTTTATTATCCCTGTACAGTGACATCGCTGTGTGTATTATCCCTGTACTGTGACATCACTGTGTTTATTATCCCTGTACAGTAACATCTCTGTGTTTATTATCCCTGTACTGTGACATCACTGTGTTTATTATCTCTGTACAGTGACATCACTGTGTTTATTATCCCTGTACTGTGACATCACTGTGTTTATTATCCCTGTACTGTGACATCACTGTGTTTATTATCTCTGTACGGTGACATCACTGTGTTTATTATCTCTGTACGGTGACATCACTGTGTTTATTATCTCTGTACGGTGACATCACTGTGTTTATTATCCCTGTACTGTGACATCACTGTGTTTATTATCTCTTTACTGTGACATTGCTGTGTTTATTATCCCTGTACGGTGACATCACTGTGTGTATTATCTCTGTACTGTGACATCACTGTGTGTATTATCTCTGTACTGTGACATCACTGTGTTTATTATCCCTGTACTGTGACATCACTGTGTTTATTATCCCTGTACTGTGACATCACTGTGTTTATTATCTCTGTACGGTGACATCACTGTGTTTATTATCTCTGTACAGTGACATCACTGTGTTTATTATCTCTGTACTGTGACATCGCTGTGTATATTATCCCACTGCAGGAAGAGGTAAGTGGTCTGTGTTTGTGTGTTTGTTTTCTATTTTTCAGGGTCGTGAATGCAGAGGACTACGTCGGAATCGGTGGACTACGTCGGACCAGATTTTTTTTTTTTTTAATAAAATGGTCAAACAGGGGTCTGGGGGAGTGTTTATTTCAATAAAATGTTTTATACTGGTGTGTGTGTATTTTTTTTTTACAATACTACAGTTTTAGTAATTATGGCTATCTACTGACGGCCCTGATTACTAATACTGGGCTTAGTGCTTGCTGGTATGGCAGGCCAGCACTAACCCCAACATCTATTACCTCGGCACCCACTGCCACCAGGGGTGCCGGGAAGAGCCGGGTACCCGCAGGACCGGACCTTCTAAATTGAGGGTCTGGCACTGGGGCGGCTGCAGGCTGGTACCATTAGGCTGGGAAGGGCCAATAACCGTGTCCCTTCCCACACTGGTAGTGCCAGGCTGCCGCTGCTGGTTGTATCTGGCTGGTGAAGGAAAAAAGGGGGGGGACCCCACGCCATTTTTTTACAAAAATAATTAAATAATTTTTTAAAAATGGCATGGGGTCCCCCCCTTTTTTCCTTCACCAGCCAGATACAACCAGCAGCGGCAGTCTGGCACTACCAGGGTGGGAAGGGACACGGTTATTGGCCCTTCCCAGCCTAATGGTACCAGCCTGCAGCCGGCCCCAGAGCCAGACCCTCAATTTAGAAGGTCCGGTCCTGCGGGTACCCGACTCTTCCCGGCACCCCTGGTGGCGGTGGGTTCCCGAGGTAATAGATGTTGGGGTTAGTGCTGGCCTGCCATACCGGCAAGCACTAAGCCCAGTATTAGTAATCAGGGCCGTCTGTAGATAGCCGTAATTACTAAAACTGTAGTATTGTAAAAAAAAATACACAAACACAAGTATAAAACATTTTATTGAAATAAACACTCCCCCAGAGTGACCATTTTATTAAAAAAAAAAAAAAAAAAGCTGGTCCGACATAGTCCACCGAATCCGACGTAGTCCACTGCATTCACGACCCTGAAAAATAGAAAACAAACACACAAACACAGACCACTTACCTCTTTCTGCAGTGGGATAATACACACAGCGATGTCACTGTACAGGGATAATAAACACAGAGATGTCACCGTACAGAGATAATAAACACAGTGATGTCACCGTACAGGGATAATAAACACAGAGATGTCACTGTACAGGGATAATAAACACAGTGATGTCACAGTACAGAGATAATAAACACAGTGATGTCACTGTACAGGGATAATAAACACAGAGATGTCACCGTACAGGGATAATAAACCTCAGATCAACACATTGTGCCCCTATCAGACCTCAGATCAGCGTCTTGTGCCCCCATCAGACCTCAGATCAGCGTCTTGTGCCCCCATCAGACCTCAGATTAGCGTCTTGTGCCCCCATCAGACCTCAGATGCACAACATGTGCCCCCATCAGACCTCAGGTCAGCGTCTTGTGCCCCATCAGACCTCAGATCAACATCTTGTGTCCCCCTTCAGACCTCAGATCAGCCCCCAGTGCCCCCATTAGACCTCAGATCAGCCCCTAGTGCCCCCATCAGACCTCAGATCAGCCCCCAGTGCCCCCATCAGACCTCAGATCAGCCCCCAGTGCCCCATTAGACCTCAGATCAGCCCCCAGTGCCCCCATCAGACCTCAGATAAGCCCCCAGTGCCCCCATCAGACCTCAGATCAGCCCAGAGTGCCCCCCTCAGACCTCAGATCAGCCCAGAGTTCCCCAAGAGACCTCAGATCAGCCCCCAGTGCCCCATTAGACCTCAGATCAGCCCCTAGTGCCCCCATCAGACCTCAGATCAGCCCCCAGTGCCCCCATTAGACCTCAGATCAGCCCCTAGTGCCCCCATCAGACCTCAGATCAGCCTCCAGTGCCCCCATCAGACCTCAGATCAGCCCCCAGTGCCCCCCTCAGACCTCAGATCAGCCCAAACAGCCACTTTAAAAAAGCATACTTACCTGTTCTGGCCGCTGCTGTCCTCAGGCTCCCCGCTCCACTGTCTTCCCTGCCGGCGCGCACTATGACCTGACGCAGCATCATAGTGCGCGCCGGCAGGCCAGATAGTGGAGCGCGGAGCCTGAGGACAGCGGCAGCCAGAACAGGTAAGTATGCTTTTTTAAAGGGGGGCCCGGGCGGCACAGATCATTACGAGTCCGCGCTGGCTCGTGATGCCGAGCCGAGCCGAAGCGGGCAATATTCGAGCGAATCCCAAATATTGCCGCTTCGGCTCGCTCATCACTAGGTATAAGTGCCGTTCGACGTTGAAGGTACATTGTACTACGGCATTTACCCGGTGTATTAAAATAAAATATAGGTACGTCCCATCATTCGTTCTGTGGTGAATTGTTATTTTTATGTTTCTTTTTTGAGGGCGTAAAAATAGGAAAAAGAATACATCTTAATTGCCGTTCTGCAGTGAATTGTTATTATTATTATTATTTTTATTTTTATTTTTTTTTTGAGGGGGTGGGTTATTAATCAGAAAAAAATAAATATAAATATATGTCTTAATTGCCATTTAGCGGGGAACTTACATTGTAGTACAGTCATTTATGTGAAGTAAAAAATAAAATTTAGGTACGTCCTATTACCAGTTCTGCGGTGAATTGTGATTGTTATATTTCGTTTTTTAGGGTGTAGAAATAGGAAAAAGAATATGTCTTAATTGCCGTTCTGCGGTGAATTGTGATTATATATATATATTTTTTTTTTGGGGGGGGGGTTATTAATCAGACATTTCTGGTATCATCTAGCGGTCGTGTCTTGACCAGCAACCCAGCGGTGCTTGAATGGTTGTCTCTGTCTTCAACTTTGTCGCAAGTGACATTGAACACCCCCAGCCAAGAGTCAGTGGGTTCCTCTGACACAGTGCTCAGTTGACATTGCCCGGGAGCAGGCCCTGTGTCCACACCTATCCTGAACCTTCCTTGTAGGCTCGGCTCCATTTTTCAGTAGGGACGAGCTATTAGAGGACAGTCAATCATCTACTGCCCAGCCAAGATCTGGAGGAGGCATCCACAGCTTCCTATGTTAGGTAGGCAAGTAGTGATGAGGAGAGTCGCGTGGGAGTAGGTGTTGTGAGAGGTCCTGGCCCTGGGACCATTGAAGTGGACATAAAAGACAAGCAGACATTAGCAGATGGTGATGATTATGTTGATGTAGCCAATCACACGGGTGAATTAGGGGCATCATCAGAAGAAGAAGAGGGTGGCAGCGTGCGCGTAATGCAGCTGCTAGCCCCTTTTAAAATATGTTGGATGATAGCTGTGCCAGTGCAATAAATTATTCGTAGATGTAGGTTTTCGGAATACTTCAGTTTGGATGCGGCCACAGAGTGGCCCAGTGACATAATAGTGGTCAGCGGTCAGCGCTGACTGCAGCAGTGCAAGTGTTAAAGCACCAGCATCAGTGTTTTCACCGATGCTAGTGCATACAGCAGGGTTCCGGCTATCAGCCACTGCTGGACCCCTGCGCCAGCCCGATCAGAGTGCCGTAGCAGTACAGCGCTGGGATTTTGGTCCCGGCTTCCAGCGCCGTACATGTAGTATCCTAAGGGTTAACAGAAAATATAATGATAATATTTATTTATTTGACTGAAACTGGAGACTCTGATGTGTGAACAGATTTTCTCTTGAACAATAAAGAATGAGGAATATACATACCAGTAGTTGTAAGCCTCATCCTCGTCCGTATCAGTGGAGGTCAGGATTACATCAGCTGTGGTGTCCATCCTGATACGTCACCTAAAGAATGCAGAAAGGCAAAGAATAGTAATGAAAATAAATCAGTTTATTGTGTAATTTATTCTTCATGACAGTACACAAGAAAGCCATGTAACTGTACTCTACGAACATATTCTATCTATACAGTTTATAAGTGATTTATAGACATATTTATCATGGGACAGTTAAAAAACAAAAAATCTATAAATGGGATAACACCTTCTAATGATTCAGAGACAGGCAGATGGGAAATGTGACTGCTGCTTGGTAATGACCATTGTGGGCGTGTCCTACCCGTATTAGGTTTAATAGTCTGAATGTCCATGGTTGAGGATCACTGCACTATAATTATATTAAGCGCTAGTGAAAAATACCTCAGCCACCGCCTGCACTATTTCCCACGGACATAAGCGGTGTATAAATGGACATAAGTTATCACAGCTACTAGGTAGAAACAATATAGCTAACAGATGTACAGTTTTGGAGAAAGGGATACTCCAGTGTCCAGACACATCTGGACTCAACATGAAGGAAATGTGACAGGATTACACTTTGTGGGCATCAACACTGTATGTCCACCTCCTTGTAGACTGGGACAGACTCACCTTTCAATGAGAGGCAAGATGGATCTTCTATTTGAAGACCACAGCCCTGCTTGGTTTGAATAAACAGCTGAATTACAGCTGTTTCATTTCAGACACACCTTAGAAAGGGCAGCTCATTTTTTTTTTCCATTTCTGTAACACTTTCTGTGTCACAGATGCAAATGAGGTGTAGCTAAACCCAAAAAGTGTCTATAGGTCACTGACACAATTACCAGACTGATTAAGTATTCTGTTACAGTATGATGGATGCAAAGGCAGTGCAATGAACCTCAAAAATACAGGCACAATTAACAGACTGATTACGTATTCTATTACAGTATGATGGATGCAAAGGCAGTGTTATGAACCTCAAAAATGACTTTATGTCACAGGCACAATTAACAGACTGATTACGTATTCTATTACAGTATGATGGATGCAAAGGCAGTGTTATGAACCTCAAAAATGACTTTATGTCACAGGCACAATTAACAGACTGATGAAGAATTCTACTATTGTATGACAGATGCAAAGGCGGTGTTATGAACCACAAAAATTACTTTATGTCACAGGCACAATTAACAGACTGATTCATTATTCTATTACAGTATGACGCACCAACTTTGCATTATTGTCCATGTTCGGGTGACCGGAAACCATAACGTGCAGTAAGAACTCGAACATTACGGTCTGGGTTACCTCATTCCTATTTATGAGTTTTGTGAGAACAGTCAGAGTTTGGACAGAAGCTTTCTTTCTCTTTTGAGACATTATTTTTAGATAATTGGTCCCAAAAAACCACTGTTTGTTCCCATTACCCAATGTGTGTTCAAACACACCATGTGACAAATCCATTCAGATACGAACAGAACTCATCTCTAAAGCGAAAAAAAAAAAAATATATATATATATATATATATATATATATATATATATATATATATAAATAAATAAAAGTAGAAAATTATGACTACATATTGAGATGAGTGAATCGAAGACAAACTAATTGACTTTGATCCGAATTTCAGGAAAAATTTGATTGGCCGCAAAGCTGAATTTCCTCATGCTTCATGGTATTAATATATTTTTTACTAAAATGACGGTAAAAAAAAAACATATTCACCTCATTCGTTATTCACCTAATAAGCAGTTTCATATGATAGAGGAGGAAGAGGATGAGCAGAGGAAGGGGTACATGGAAATACAGTGTATTCAATACACCCTAAAAGCCACATTTAAAGTTCCTTCATGTTAAGCCGCTTTCCTCTGGTGGAGTAGAGAAGTCAGGGGCAATCCAGGCCTTGTTCATTTTGATAAGTGTCAAGCTCTCAGCATAGTCAGTTGACAGGCGGATGCGCTTATCAGTAATTATGCCCCCAGCGGCACTAAATACCTACTCAGACAAAACACTGGCGACAGGGCAGGCCAGCACCTCCAAGGCGTAGAGTGCCAGTTTGTGCCACATGTCCAGCTTGAAGGTATAAGGATAGTGGCTCACCTCCCAAGAAACGATTAGAGCAGAGGAGCTCCAGCCAACGATCTAACCCACAGAGATCGTATATAAGAAACATAAATCTAAAATAACAAAGAATTGGTTGGGCACACTCCTTATTTGGAAAGTATAGATGTTTATTAGATTAAAATTAGTATAAAACAAAAACTGGTGAAAATGGTATAAATGGTATTTAAAAAATGGTGTGAATTGTATAAAAAATGGTGACCTGATGTTGTCACAATAAAATGTTAGTCGGCTGAGGGGTTGTTCCTGAACCCTCTTTTTTGTGACAAATTCAATATTTCACAGACCGGTAACAACAGTGGTTTTAGGTGTTGTTATGTCCATGAAATAGTCACCATAGATAATTGTCACTGCTTTATGCATACAGGATTGATTTGTACAGTAAGCTGAAAATCACATAAGTACTGCAAATCAAATGTCATATATTGCACAATTCATCTGTACAAATACTGTAGCTAGTGGTTTAGTCAGTATGGAATAGAATATTGGTATTAGTGTTAGTAGTTTAGTTATTTGGCATTGATGCCTATACAATATCCCTTGTAGGTAAATGGTCCTATAGTTCAAAAATTTCAGTAGTTTTAGTTTCTTGGCAATAATGCCTGTACTTTACCCCCTCCTGATTGCTGATCCTCCCGAGGTGGTGGTGTTCCGGTAGCAAGATGTGTGGTGTTGTGCGCGCTTTTCAGCTTAGACACCCAATAATTATAAGGCACAAAGTGATCAATGAGGTTGTTGACATGGTACTCCTTCACCATCTTCCAAAACTTTTCCCTCCTTGTCACACTAGGCCGCTCATCATGGTGAGGGTGCAGGCGGGGTGTTATGAAACTGTCTCAGGCCTTGGACAGTGTCGCCCTGCCTATGTTGGAACTGCTGCGTGTTCCCCTCGTCTCCCCTTCTTGGGTGCCCAAGGAACTACGTACTCTGCCACCAGTGTTGTCAGATGTAAATTTTTGGAGCAATTTTTCTACAAGGGCCTTCTGGTATTGCAGCATTTTGCTTGTTCTCTCCACCACAGGAATGAGAGATGAGAAGTTCCCTTTGTAGAAGGGGTCGAGAAAGGTGAACAACCAGTAATCGGTGTTGGCTAAAATGCGTATAACGCGAGGGTCATCGGAAAGTCAGCGTAGCATGACGTCAGCCATGTGTGTCAGAGTCCCAACAGACAAGGATTCGCTCTCCTCATCAGGAGGATGACTCTCAATATCCTCCTCGTCCTCTTCCTCCTCTTCGGCCCATCCACGCCGAAGAGATGGAGTAAACTTGCTATGGTTACTACCCTGTGTAGTGGTGGCATCCGTCTCCTGCTCCTCCTCCTCATCATCCTCCTCCAATTTGCGCTGAAAAGAAGCTTTGCTGCCATGTGGCGGATCATGCTGGTGGTGGTCAGATTGCTAGTGTTCACGCCCCTGCTCATTTTGGTACGACACAGGTTGCAAATTACAATTTGTTTATAGTCAGCACTTTTGTCAAAAAAGCGAAAGACTGCGGAACACCTACCCCTTGGCAAGGGAGATTGCAGCAAAGGGGGTGCTCCGGGGAACAGTCGCAGACCTGGTTGGTGTGACCTGCCTTCTCCCTTTTGCCACCCCACTGCCTCTTCCAGCCTGTTGTGGTGCTGTGGATCCCTCCCCCTCTGTACTGCTGTCCTCACTCGGCTTGCCACCTTCCCAGGTTGGGTCAGCGATTTCATCGTCCACCACCTCCACTTCCACTTCCTCACTCTGCTCTTCCTCCTGACATGGTGAACTATCAATAACCTGGCTTAACTGTGTCTAATCCTCATCATCAACCTCTTGAGACACTAATTGCCCTTGACTTATTGGCAACTGTGTGGTGCTTAACCGACTGGAAATATTACCTGCTGCAATCCAACTGACTACCTGGTCGCACTGGTGTGGCATCAAGAGTGGTGTCTTGCGCCAACCTGCAAACTTTGACATGAAGCTAGGAGTTTTGGATGACTTCGTTTCTTGTGCTCTGCCAGCAGGGACGGTTTAATTGCACCCAGAGCCATGGCCTCTGCTTGCATCATCAGCAGCACGCCCACTTCCCCATCCCTTACTACTCGCCTTGTGCATATTAAATGGTATATATGCAAGTTTGTCACAAGTACAGTAGCGCAGATTTTTTTTAAGTGTATGAGCATAAATATTACACCGAATGTCAGAAATATTTAGGATACACAAACGTTAAACAGCAGACACAACACAGGTAATGTCGCCTTGATTAGCGGCAGAAAAAAATTACACCGTATGTAAGGTATATAGGATACAGAAACATTATAATACACAACACAGGTAATGTTGCCTTGATTAGCAGAGGAAAAAATGACACCAGATGTAAGGTATATAGGATACAAAAACGTTATAATGCAAGCGCAACACCGGTAATGTTGCCTTGATTAGCGGCAGAAAAAATGACACCGGATGTCAGGTATGTAAGATACAGAAACGTTATAATGCACATGCAACACAGGTAATGTCGCCTTGATTACTGACAGAAAAAAATGACACAGGATGTCAGGCATATAGGATACAAAAACGTTATAATGCACATGCGGCGCAGGTGGTGTTTAAGTAAGGCAACCTTGCTCAATTTTTTACACCCCCCCCACCCCAAGGCTTTTGGGTCTTTTCAACAGAAAAACTAGCCCTGCTTAGCAAATTTCTATCCCTACACTATCTATCCCTCCTTGCAGCAGTTCTCCCTGACTCTGACTTAGCTGGGTCACATGTCACCGGTTGCTATATAGCACCCGATGACATGTTTCCGGCCAGCCAAACACTGTAATGCCAGTAGCCAACATGGCTACGGCATTACAGTGAATGCCAGTACCTCTCCACATGCTAATTGGCTAATTAGCATGCGGGGAGTGGACTTGAGCATGGCGCTCGTGCACACGAGGTGTTCGCCCGAGCATGCTTGCTTATCACTAGGAAATATTTTAAAAAGTTATGGCTCAAGGAAGATAGGGAAGAAATGTGAAAATGAAAAAAAAAAAAAATCCTTTAGTAAAATGGTTAAAAACCATACCATTAAATTGTTCCACAAAAGTAACCCATAGATGTATGTACTGATGTAGTTCATTTGGGAGCAAGAGGAGGTGACAAAGCTAAAAGATTGGTGCAAATAGAAAGTAGATGAATCTTCACCCTTTGTACTTTAGCGCCATGACAGTTGAATGAAAATGCAGGATTTAATGCTTTGTTATGATGGTGTTTATGAGGTTGGTTGATGTTTTTGTATTGTATTTTAATTCATAATATTTTTTTTGTGTTTGATTCAGAATAAGATCTTACCATGGGTATCTATCTGATGACATAGGGATGAGGAAAAAAGTTACCATGGGAGAAAAAGAAGAATAAGAAGAATGGAACAGGAACAAATATATTAAAAATGTATAAAAAAGAAAAATAGAAAATGACTACTAACAAGTACATTCTTATTAATACAAGAGGAGTGATATTACACTTTGCTCTTTCAGGTATAGAATTTTAATTGTTTTCAACACATACTGTATATTTTTTTCATATATCTGTATAACTAATGTTACTGTGTATATCTCCTTGCTATGCACTAGATGGCAGCATTACAATGTTTTTTTTTTTGTTCCGAATCATGTATTATAATTTCACATATGCAGGATAGCTCTTGAAGCAGTTATACATACAGTACAGACCAAAAGTTTGGACACACCTTCTCATTCAAAGAGTTTTCTGTATTTTCATGACTATGAAAATTGTAGATTCACACTGAAGGCATCAAAACTATGAATTAACACAAGTGGAATTATATACTTAACAAAAAAGTGTGAAACAACTGAAAATATGTCTTATATTCTAGGTTCTTCAAAGTAGCCACCTTTTGTTTTGATTACTGCTTTGCACACTCTTGGCATTCTCTTGATGAGCTTCAAGAGGTAGTCACCTGAAATGGTTTTCATTTCACAGGTGTGCCCTGTCAGGTTTAATAAGTGGGATTTCTTGCCTTATAAATGGGGTTAGGACCATGATTTGTGTTGGGCAGAAGTCAGGTGGATACACAGCTGATAGTCCTACTGAATAGACTGTTAGAATTTGTATTATGGCAAGAAAAAAGCAGCTAAGTAAAGAAAAACGAGTGGCCATCATTACTGTAAGAAATGAAGGTCAGTCAGTCCGAAAAATTGGGAAAACTTTAAAAGTGTCCCCAAGTGCAGTCGCAAAAATCATCAAGGGCTACAAAGAAACTGGGTGACATGAGGACCGCCCCAGGAAAGGAAGACCAAGAGTCACCTCTGCTGCGGAGGATAAGTTCATCTGAGTCACCAGCCTCAGAAATGGCAGGTTAACAGCAGCTCAGATTAGAGACCAGGTCAATGCCACACAGAGTTCTAGCAGCAGACACATCTCTACAACAACTGTTAAGAGGAGACTGTGTGCAGCAGGCCTTCATGGTGGAAACCACTGCTAAGGACAGGCAACAAGCAGAAGAGACTTGTTTGGGCTAAAGAACACATGGAATGGACATTAGAGCAGTGGAAATCTGTGCTTTGGTCTGATGAGTCCAAATTTGAGATCTTTGGTTCCAACCACCGTGTCTTTGTGTGACGCAGAAAAGGTGAACGGATGGACTCTACATGCCTGGTTCCCACCGTGAAGCATGGAGGAGGAGGTGTGATGGTGTGGGGGGCTTTGAAGGCATACTGAACCAGCATGGCTACCACAGCATCTTGCAGCGGCATGCTATTCCATCCGGTTTGCGTTTAGTTGGACCATCATTTATTTATCAACAGGACAATGACCCCAAACACACCTCCAGGCTGTGTAAGGGCTATTTGACCAAGAAGGAGAGTGATGGGGTGCTACACCAGATGACCTGGCCTCCACAGTCACCAGACCTGAACCCAATCGAGATGGTTTGGGGTGAGCTGGAAAGCAGAGTGAAGGCAAAAGGGCCAACAAGTGCTAAGCATCTCTGGGAACTCCTTCAAGACTATTGGAATACCATTTCAGGTGACTACCTCTTGAAGCTCATCAAGAGAATGCCAAGAGTGTGCAAAGCAGTAATCAAAGCAAAAGGTGGCTACTTTGAAGAACTTAGAATATAAGACATATTTTCAGTTGTTTCACACTTTTTTGTTAAGTATATAATTCCACATGTGTTAATTCATAGTTTTGATGCCTTCAGTGTGAATCTACAATTTTCATAGTCATGAAAATACAGAAAACTCTTTGAATGAGAAGGTGTGTCCAAACTTTTGGTCTGCACTGTATTCTTTGGGTGTTCTAAATAATTGCATTTTCTATATGATATGTTATTGCGAAGGTCAGGTGCACATAGTGATTTGGGCTGTCACGACCCCCTCACACTTTGCCCACACTGACTGACAGGCTTGATTGCAGCCAGATTAAGGATTACTCCTTGGTCTGTGTTTCTGTCCTCAGCTGCATCGGCATTGAGTGAAGGACAGAAGTAGCATGAAGTGGCAGTTCTTGTTTGGCTATCTGCCACTCATATTGACCATTAAGTCACATGTTATAGTTTGAGGATTCCCATTGGTACAACTATAGGTAGAAGGCATTGTGGGATACCTCTAGGCCTCTCCTCCTGACAAAGCTCATGCGGAACATGCGTAGTGGGGGCAGCCATTCCAGCTTGACAGTGTGAGCACATTTCAGTGGTTAATGATTGTCAGTATTGCACATACGTGTACATAGATGGGGAGTGTCATCAAGTTTAGGTATTTGTAGTTCCAGTAGAACAACATTGGCAGTTACCTATATGGTATTTTCCTTCATTCTTCATATTTGTATGAGATATTATTTATCTTATACTGATGTCACATTTAAATAAATATTTCATATGTCCTATATGTTACAGGGCACTATATGTACAATTCATTGTATTTTTATACGGCCTCCCTGCTGGGTTTATGGGTGGCATAATATATTGGAGAAAATATATTTTATTGTTAATTTCTAAATTGATTTATTAACATTATGCTTTTAATGGGGAACTTTAAAGGGAACCTGTCATCATCTTTATGCTGCCCATACTAACACCAGAATAAAGTAGAGACAGGTGAGTTGATTTCAGCGCTCTGTCATTTATAAGTTAAAAGTAAGTGGTTGTCGAGAACCTACATCACAAACAGTGCAGACCGGGCCTGGAAAAGAGTCAAATCTTCATGAGAGGAGTCATGATTATTCATGAATTCCTGCTCCCGCCACCCACCTGATGATGACTGACAGGCTTCTACCTAGTTTTCTCCCTTTCTCTCTAGGAGAGAACGGTCAATCATCAGCAGATGGGTGGGGAGAGCAGGAGATTAGGAATAACCATGACTCTTCTCAGGTAGATTTGACTCTTTTCACGGGCTGGGCTTCCATTTTTGTGATGTTAGTTCTCAGTGACCACTCACTTTTAGCTCAAGAGAGACACACCGCTGAAATCAGCATTTCTGTCACTAATTTATGCTGCCCTCAGTACAGTCAGCATAAAGTTGATGACAGGTTCCCTTTAAAGACTGAAGGGTTTTTTTCTATTATTGATCTTAGTGTGTCCTGGTGGTTAATCTAGCTGATGAGTGCCTGAGCCATAGTCCCTCACCTGCAGCAGGGTCTGTAAAGCTGTTCACTGATCACTCTTCCGTCTTGTCACTATGAATTTCCCTGGGAGCATTGTTCCTGGCTCTTATGATCTCTCTGAAGTGTTGGTCTCACAGGAGAATCGGATGCAGTCTCTCTGGGTAGGAGCTCTGACATTTGCTACCTAACTGTTGCTGTCTACTCAGGAATTCCCCCTCCTGGCAGGACATAAGGCCAGCCTACTCCTACGATGAGGGGATGAACAGGGTGGTTAGCTCTGTCCCTGACAATCATTGCCAACCATACCTTCTCCAGCTGGAATGAACAGCCAACATGTGTTGAAATAGATAACAGGAACTGCAGATCCCTCCAGGTCTGGGGCAATGCATGCTCTGATATTATTTGCTATTGTTCTTATTAGATTCAAGATAGACGTAGGGAGGGGGATAGAAAGAGTCTTTTTGAAGAGTCTTTTTTGAAGTGATAGTCTATCCACTAGCTGATCGGCCTGGAGTCTGACACCCCCACCCATCAGCTGGTCTGTAATACGTAGCTCTGTTGACAGAAGTCATCGACTGCGGCTACACGGCACTAGAGACATTGTATCAGCGGTAGCTCCCTATTACTATAGTTTTTAGACTCCACCAGTCAGCTGTCCTGAGGATACACCATCACTTCAAACACCCGGGACAACGCCTTGAGTATAGTCTGCATCAGTCAGACAATTGGCCATTGCAGTAAAGCTGAGTCTGACATTTGGTGCAGCCCATTATAATAGACCTATGTGTTATCTACATTATTACATGGGACTGCTGGTAAATCTGCTACATTATGTGAGACAGAGAGCACTGAAAACAATTACATGACACATTCAGCTCTGCTACATCCATACATGTTCACTAATGAAGTGGTGAGAAGATAACGGCACATTATAACGTAAGATGTGCTGCACATAACGCAGGAGCTCAGGGTCTTCTTACTGACACCATCAGATCCTCCTCATTCCCTGGATGATACAGCGGTCACTTACCTGATGATCCTGAGGAGCCCCTTCTTAATCTGTGTCCATTATACAGAAACTGAACCAAGACATCAGCTTTTATATCAGATTCATGAGAAAACTTATTATCAAACAGGAAATCCTCCTGTCACTTAGAGGGAATCTGCCCCTGATACAGAACCATTACTCATGTCCTATCAATGCTGTGCCATCTGTTTACTCACATAAGTAACTGGACCTTTCGTTATAGAAGATCCCTTTACAGTCTTATGTGCAGTCAGAACCAGTGTTAAATCTCATCTGCCACTTCTCTGCCCAAGCCTCCAGTCTATCCAGATCCCTCTGTAGTATATATACCTTGTGCTGTCCTCTTCTGTGTTAATTACTTTACACAGTTTAGTGTCATCTGCAAAAATTGATATTTTACTGTGCAAGCCTTCTACAAGATCATTGATACATATATTGAAGAGAATAGGGCCCAGTACTGACCCCTGTGGTACCGCACTAGTGACAGTGACCCCTCCAGTACTGACCCCTGTGGTACCCCACTAGTGACAGTGACCCAATCTGAGTATCTACCGTTAATAACCACCCTCTGTTTTCTATCACTGAGCCAGTTACTTACCCACATACAGACATTTTCCCCCAGTCCAAGCATTCTCATTTTATATACTAACCTTTTATGCGGAACAGTGTTTGATGCTTTGGAGAAGTCCAGATATACGACATCCATTGATTCGCCGGGGTCCAGTCTAGAACTTACCTCCTCATAGAATCTGATTAAATTGGTTTGACATGACCGATCTCTCATGAAGCCATGCTGATATGGATTTATTTGCTTATTTTCATTGAGGTACTCCAAGATAGCATCTCTTAGAAAACCTTCAAACAGTTTACTCACAACAGATGGTAAACTTACCAGCCTATAGTTCCCGTGCTCTGTTTTGGACCCTTTTTGAATATTGGCACCACATTTGCTATGTGCCAATCCTGTGGAACACTCCCTGTCAGTATGGAGTCCTTAAATATCAGAAATAAGGGTCTGGCGATGAGATTACTTAATTCTCTTAGGATACGGGGAGGTATGCCATCTGGTCCTGGCGATTTGTCTATTTTAATCTTTTTAAGATCCGCGCTGTGTTTTCAGCACGGATGCATGCTCTATTTTGTCTGTGTTCATGGATCCATCCTGCTCATTGTAGTCTATGGGTCTGTGAAAACCATTGATGGAACATGGATGCCATGTGTGTTGCGTCCGTGTTTCACAGATCATTAGCAAGAGATGCTTTGAAAATTATTTTTTAGCTGTTCAGTGAAACACGGATGGCATACGTGCAAAAAGAAGCAGTGGAAGGGAGACAATGGTGGCATTCCCCACACTGCACCATATTGACTTGTCTGCTTTCAACTTGAGACTAGACTAGAATAGGGTATGTCCGCATTGTCCCCACCTTTGGGACCAGCACCTACACTCAGAACAGAGCAGGAAGAGTAGTTTCTGGAGGACCACCTTTTTCCCAGTGTCTGGCCACCACCAAGCGCTCTCCCCATACAAGTGAATGGGAACGCACCATGCTTGTGCGGCCACCAGCCCCATTAATTTCTAAGGAAAGTAAGGAGCCTGGGAATGAGGGATCACCCATAATGCTGTGCAGCCAGAACATCAGCAGATAGCCAGCCCCTGTGATGTCACAGCCCTATGAAAAGCTTCATACTGCCCAGTTTCTGCCATTTTCCAATGAACTTAGTGTAGGGAGAGATGCTACAGGCACCACGGACAATGATTTAGAAACACTTTATTTATAAAATATTATTTTTGAGCAGTTTAGTTATTGTTTAGCGATAGTGTAGGAGTATAATAGGAAGGCTTTATCCACTCTATAGGGAAGAGAGGAGGGCCAAATGAACAGTGCAAAGGCTAACAGGGGCTATTCTACTACACCTTGCTGCAGTAATTGGGGTTAAAAAGCGTAATACTACAGATTATAAATTGTTTTAATTATTTTATACATAACTAATTCCATTAATCCGTTAATTCTTGATTGTGTAATTGGGGTTAAATTACGTCTTGATAATACAGATTCTAGTGTGTTCTCGTTCTTTTATACATAATTAAATCTGTTAATCCTTAATTGTGTAATTGAGGTGAAATTTTGGCCGGATACTACAGATTTTGGGGTGTTCACATTCTTTTGTGCATAAGTGAATCTGTTAATCCTTATTTGTGTAATTGCAGTGAAGTTGCTGCCTGATACAACAGATTTTGGTGTGATCACATTATTTCTTATATAAGTAAATCCATTCATCCTTGATTCTGGAGTGAAATTGTGGCCTGTTACTACAGTTTTTAGGGTGCTAACATTCTTTTATACAAAATTTAATCCGTTAATCCTTAATTCTGTAATTAGGGTGAAACTGCAGCCTTATACTACACATTTTGTAGTCTTTCCTTTCTTTTATACATAAGTACATCCATTCATTCTTGCACCCTGACAATATGTTTATTTTACACTTTCAGTTCCTGTTACTTTACAGTATGTCCAGCAGACTTTTGCCAGGCCCTTCCATTTCCACGTGGTTGAAATCTATTTTATTTTATTTTTTGTGAAGTTCAGTTTCAATTTATTAAACCAGCATGTAGTTGATTACTGCAGCAAAACACAAAGTGCAGCAACAATCTATTTGTGAATGTCAACATGAAATTGGGCATGAAGCCTCAATTGTCAGTTTTATTTTTGGGGGGGGGCTTTTCCAGCATATAGGTGATCAATGCAATAGAGCACAGGCTACGGTAACAATTTAGGTGTGAGTGTTAATGTGATATTGAGAGTCAGGCCTCAAGCGTCTGTTTTCATATACTTCATTTCTACATGGTTTAAATTATATATAATTTTGGGAATTGTTCAATTTAATTAAACTAGTTCATAGGTGATCCGTACATCAATACACAGGCTATGGCAACAATTTAGTTATGAGTGTTAACGCATTTAGCATCAGGCCTGGCCCTTGATCATACGTTAATGTTCATTTATTTCTCCTTACGGTTGCACTACCCTTCCTTCCTATCAAATGTGTCTATTCAATTGTTGCCATGCCGTGTTGGAGCTGATTGGCCTGTGTAACAGTAGCCACACTGGTGAGCAGTTGCTAAAGTACATCAAGCATCAAACTTCCAGGAGGCTGTCAATCATCACTCCAGCAATGTGGTCAGTGCAATGGGTGCAACATCCTGGCTGCCCCAAATCTGGGTAAAACAAAACATTCTCCCTGCAGGGCTCATGTCATCAACATTGACTTGCGCAAAGGTGCTAGCAAAGTCCCAGTGACTGTCTAAGCACTTCAGCCACTCTTACGTGGTGAGAAAGAACTGGCTCCTCAGGAACACTGGCCAAAATGGCAACCTGTATGCTTGCTTGTGTACGCAATGTATCGCCGACATGAAGCAATCTGATGATTACTGGATATCCACGCTTCTAGACCCGAGCTACCAAGGCAAAATGGGGAAATGTTTCTCTCTTGAAGAAAGGGAGGACAAATTATGTTATTACCAGAAAACGCTCTGTACACTACCACTTGCCTCCAGTGTGTCTCAGAGGATGGCCACTGTCTGCCTCCTGCAGAGTCAGCAAGCGTGAGTGGCAGAAGCCGTATCAGCAGTAATAGCTGAAGCAGCAATTTCAGTCTCCTCAACATGATAGATAGAACAGCTTTTCCACGTGTCACGCCAGGCTGAGGCCAGTTCCCACTTAAACACCCAGTTGCAAGCCTACCTAAACTCTGGCCAGTCTTTGGTGCTTACTCTGTTGCCTGACCCCATGGATTTCTGGGCAGGCAAACTGGAACAGTGACCCGAATAAGCACAGCACACTGTCTTTCTTCTTTCTTGCTCAGCCTTTCTTGTTCAGCTGTCATCTACAATAGAGATGAGCGAATTATTCAAAATTGTATTTGCCGAATATTTGCCAAATTTCTGACAAGATTTGTATTTACAATAAATTATTTGTCGAATCTACATAAAAAAAAATTGTTGTTTTGCAAACATTCCTGTGTAAATTACATACGTACAGTCAGCGTAGTTAAAAGTATGCAATACCTAAGCATTATCGTACAAAAGTGCGTACAAATCCTTAACGTACTATTGACGCGCAAATGCGTCGTGCGCACGAGGCTAGGCCATGGCCTACAGTCTTTAGAGGCAGACTATATGAACTAGAAAAATAAGGTGCTCACTGCTGCTAGCTATCAATAAGTGAATAATTTACTAAAAACGCAGTACAATAAGTGCATAATAGGACACATTGCCAGAAAAGTACCAGAAAAATAATACAAGCAATGGGCTAAAGTACTGAATTATTAAAAACAGTGTAGCTAAAATACAGTAAAGACATAAGTATGCAAACATTTTAGTGCAATCAATTTCACATTTGCAAGTATAAAAGGCTCAGATATATGTTTGAGTCTCTCCTTATGGCTCCTAGTTGGCATGATAAAGCACTGTCTGGAACACACATTCCAAAATTCAGTTGTAATCCACGTGTGGTAAAATTGTAAAATCCACATGGATATTAGAGAATAGCAGCAAATAAAGAACCCTTTTGAAAAAGGGGGTTCCCAAATAATCTGAGAAGGGGGTAGAAAGGAAAATAGGCACACTTCAGCGCAACAGGTAAATTTGTGTAAAATGGGGGGAGTCCTGACAGCCATGCCCATCTGGGTGAGAGTCAATCGGGGGAAACAGAAACTAAACAAAAACAACTGCCAACTAGCATCTCACCCGTCATGTACAGTCCATAGTGTGGCTCCCATAGGTCCTCCTGCAGTGTTCTTGACAGTCAGTAGTAGGTTCCTCATATAAGGGACCTGAATTCCTCCTTGCTCGAGCTGCTGCTGAAGCTCATCAGAGGAGGCTCCTGCCTCTTGAAGGCCATGCTCGCTGTGGTGGTGAAACTCCAGTGCCCTCTTCTTCCTGAAGTTGGACTTGACGGGGTCCGGGTGGTGGTGACGCACGCTGCAGCCATTTTCGCTTTTCTGGATGCTCCTGCCGGGACAGCAGGGGTAAGGACTTCCGGCTGCAGCGGTTCCAGAGAGGTTGCATCCAGAAAAGAAGCCCCAGCTTCCCTGGCTGCTGCTGGCTTCATCTTCCATAGCAGCTGATATTGGTGGACCACCATGGATTGGAAGGTGAAAGATAATGTGGTTAGCTGACCCAGCTGTAAGGACTGTGGTGGTGGTGCTTGCAGTACAGGAATCAGAGGCTCTGACTGAGGCTCTGACTTTTCCCTGAACCGGAGGACGCCATCTGGGTACTCCTGTAGGCAGCGCAAGCGTTTTGAACCTGTTGGTTCATCCAGCCATACTTCTGGTTCCGTTGTAGGCAACATAGGCTTTGAAAGGAGGGTAACCTCGGTCGCAAATGGGCCTTTCGCCTGATCCCCCTCGTACAGGCTATGCCAATGTTGTGGCAGGTACGGCCGTTTCAACGACCTGTGGCCCACAAAATATTCTTTTCGATCCTTATAATTCTGCAGGAAGCCAGACCCTCTCCCTACGGAAAACCAAATCACAGTTCCCTTTCTCTGTTCCAATGAAGGATCTCCCGGCCTAGGGTGGTTGAGTACCTGTATGACCCAGTCCTCCACTGCGGTTTTATACTCCCAGAAGGTCTGTGCATGGGCCGTCACAGATTGTGGAACAATTGGGTTCTGGTGTATGGAAGGGGTCGATCTCCTCCTGGGCAGCAAAGTGGACACTCCAGCTGCCTCCGCCGCACGAGCCAAAACAGATGTTCCAGCCGCATAAGCCAAAGCAGACGTTCCAGCTGCAGGAGCCAAAGCAGACATTCCAGCTGCAGGAGCCAAAGCAGACGTTCCAGCCGCACAAGCCAAAGCAGACGCTTCAGCCGCCTCACGAGTCGCAGCAACAGCAACCTCAGAAGGTGGAAAGGAACACAGAGGCACTGAAGCTGGGTTTCTCTGGCAGACTTGTGACACCCTGATGTCTTGAGCGGGCGGTGGTTCAGGTAAGTCGTCTCCAAAGTACATTTCGCTCCAATTTGAGCTCAGTTGTTTTTTAGCCATGATGCTTGCCTCTTGCTCTGAGGTCAGCGCTGGTCTAAACTGGTTCAGACTTCAGAGGAGGGTGGAGCACTCCCTATACATGCAAAACACTTAGATCCCGATGGGCCGGGCTGGTTTTGTCAGTTCTGAGGGGGCATATCTTCACTTTCCTGCTCTTGCGTGACCGTATCGTCATTGTCCCATCTCACGCATAATGTGTATGCTTCTTACGTTTCATACGTATCGTACCTATTGTTAGCGTGTAAAATTTTGTGAAGATTTACAAATAATACAAAGTAAATCCAAAGAAATTCGGATTCGCTTCACAGCTGAAAATTTCCAAGATTCGATACGAGTCTACGAAGCAGCGAATAGATTCGCTCATTTCTAATCTCCAAGAGAGTTTTCAGTAACGCCCAAATGGACCAAGTTGGGTAGTTCAGTAGGAATTTTACACTCTTCTGTCTGATTTCAATTAATAGATCTAGCCTTGCTGACTGTGCCCCATCTTGCCACTGTTTCTGTCTGCCTGCATCCATCATGACACTGCTGCCTGCCAACCATCATCTTCCATAAGGCTGCTGCTACCTCCATCATGCCACTACTGCAACCTGCCTACCATCACATACTGCGCAGCTGCTGCTGCCACCTGCATCATGCCACTGCTATGACCTGCCAATCATAAAATTCTGTATGGCTATTGTTGCCTATATCATGTCACTGCCACCATCATTCCACAAATGTGACCTGCTAGCACCTACTAATGCATGCTGGACGGCTGCTACCTCTATCATGCCACTGCCACTATTGTGCTGCTAATGTGACCTGGCTACCATGACATTCTGTACAGCTGCTGCTGCCACCATCGAGTGACTGCTGCAACCTGCTAACCATCACGTTCTGTACAGCTGCTGCCTCCATCATGTCACTAATGCTACGGTAGCTGCCAGTGCCTACCATCACATTCTGTAGGGTTGCTGCTGCCTCCATTATGCCACTGCCACCATCCCTAATTGGAGTTGCCTACCATCACCTTCTGTATGGCATTTTGCAAACCATCAGAAAAAAACATTAAAAAATAAAAAGAGATGAAAAGTTTTCCAAAAAATTCTGATTCCTAGGCTAGAGCCTAGAGGAGGTTATATACCAACTTTCAGGGCAATTGGAGCAACTTGGGTCAGCTTGAATGGATTTGGGTCCATACCAAACTTTTTTTAAAAAATTTGACTAACTGAACCCTAAATAAATCTCATGTAATTCACTCATGCCTACTTCAGACCATTCTGTAGCTGCAAGTCCAGGAGAGCGTTCTTCACCACGTGAGAAGGGCTAAAAAGAGAGACAGTCTCCTTTACACTACTAACACCTTGCGCAAAACAATGTACTTAAAAAAAAGGAGCATGAGTTATTGTGTATGAGAGTACAAAGCACTACTACAATAGTACACCAGTTACTGCATCACCAAGAACGTGGTCAGGTGTGGGTTCAGCTTGTAGACAAGCAAATTGTTGCTGGCCGTATATTCAGTTATATGTAAATGTCGCTTGATGGTGGGGAGAATAAGGAGGAATCTTAGCAGGAGAAGAAGGTGAAGAGGATAGCAAAGAGACCCTATTGCTTGGAGATTCAGTTTGGCTGCCATAAAGAGGACCAGTAGAAGGAGGACAGGCTTGCTCTAAATAAGCATGCTGACCAGTTGTGTTTTCCAAAAGGAACTGGGAATGCCACCTCCGGTGTTGAAATAGACATTTGGTACCTATGATTGTGTTGGAATGCCCACAGTTTATTTAAATCCTGCAGATCTTGCATGATGCTTTGGATTTGTGTGCTGCCCTTGTAGAGAAAACACCATATGGGAGTTGGTTATACAGAGCTACAGACAGCTGAGCTCTGCTCTGCCATCTGTTGGGCCTAAACCACCAACATTGTCTTCTGTATCAATGTTGAGCTGGCCTACTGAATCACCAGTAGGCTCGCTGACAATGTCACATGATCACCTCCCTGCTGACCTGTCAAAGCCCTGCTTACAATGACTGGACCCCTCACAAGGTACAAGGATATACATAGTGCATATTACTAATCTCCCCTCACTGACACCCCCCTCCAGGACTCCTCTGTCACCTCCCCCATGGGTTATCACTGTGGTATCTGTGATGTTATGTAGGACTGCAAGTGACATCTACTACATTATCTGTACTCAGAGGGTTATAACTGTTATCTGTGGTGTTACACAGGACTGCAGGTAACATCCTTCCCTTTCCCCGCAGATAATGTATTAGATGTCTCCTGCAGTCCTATGTAACATGAACACTGCAAAGACTATAAACTGCAGAAATGGACAGGAAGGGAGAAGAGAGAAAGCATGTGTGAACTGTGTGTGCCATCTCCTCATACAGCTGATCGGTGGGGGTGCTGGGTATTGGACCCCCGCCAATCCAATAATGATGACCTATCCTGAGGATAAGTCATCAATAGTAAAAGCCCAGGCAACCTCTTAAATTAGACTTAATGGGGAACATTTACTAATGGACTTGTAACACTTTAAAGTGTTGCAAGTCCCCTTTCTGTCCGGCTATGTAATTTTGGTCCACATCCGGTTTTGCACCTTGTATTCCAGTTGGGATGGGGGTCTTATGGGGGCCTTATGGGGGCTTTGGAAACAGGCACAAATGTTAACTAAAAACGGCGCCAGTTTTATTACTGTAAACTATCCCTAAGATGGTTTTCCTGGCTGACACCGTAATACCCATCAGACTCATTCACAGCCCAGCACAGAATGGCATTCTGCCCATGCTAGGAACCTCCCTGTCTGCTGCAGCTCTGATTGGCTCATCCATACTGTCTCTTAGCCTTGGAGACAATCAGAGTAAGCCCTCCACTGACCTCCTCTCAGGGCTATCCTTCCTCTTCCTCTCCAGTGCCTTTTTCTACCGACAAGTGCAGTAAAATATTGCTGAGCGCCAATTTACTGGATTTGTCTGAAATAAACCTGAAAGCATTCAGGTTCCAATGAAGGATGAAATTTTACAGATTTTTTATGAAACTGTTGTTTTTTACAAACTGGTTCTCTCATCTCTAGTTCCTACTAGTTCCTCTCTAGTACAATCCTCTGTCTTTTTCCCTATAACACCATGTACGTTTAAACACCATCTGCCCCAGCTGAGGGGCAATTTTTGGAATCTTTCCCTCTTCGATGGTTTCTTATTCAAGTACAGTACTTAGAGTGTCACTAACGTTTCAATAAACTCTGCATTACTCAGTAGTACAGTGATGCACACAAGGAATTACACAGTTTCTGGCCTCTATTTGACTGATATGTGGCATTTTAGTAGTTTTTCTTTGTGCTTTCTGAACATTTAGTATGCAGTCCTCTAAGAGATGGTGGAAGAATAATAGCTGCTATCCACTGCACACAGAAAAGCAAGAATAATCTGCTTCCTAATCTTCTCTTATTCACTAAGAAGCAGCCCTAGGATCATGGAAGACAGAGAGGTACCGTACAGAGCTCTGAATGGTTGTGATAACGTTTTTTTTTAATCTAAGCCAATGTAGCTCCAGCAATCTGTTTGTCTGCCTGTGTCTCATTTGTGCTGCTGATCACTCCTCCACCTTTCCCTCTGCTTAGATTTGCATTGTATTTGATACAATACTGCTGATTCCATTTTAGGATGCTTTAGGGTAAACAGCATTTAGGAGTGGAGTTGGTAAATAGATATATTACAAGGCTACTTGTGGCCACTACTTGTGGTACTACTGACTAATGCAAATTTGTGTGAAAAGTTATTGACTATTTAAAATGGTTTAGTCATTAATACATAGGTACATAGATGAGGCCACTGTATGACTAGGAGGTGCACATGGCTCTGCTACATCTGACAAACTCACACGACTCAAAAAACATAAAGTGTATAAAAGACTGCAGGACTCACAGAAACTTCAGCCATAACATACTTTAGATCCTGATGGGACATTTATGTTAATAAGATGACTCTGATCACAATGTGTAAATATAATGAGAAGACTCTACTGAATCTGTCTCACCCTGCACTGCTAAGCTGAACTGCCAAATCCCAAAAATCAATGTATGATGTGTGCTCCATTGACCAGTGTAAAAGCTGTAATATTTCAGGATTTGCTATATACTGTAAATAGTCATATTAGTCGTATTCATATGGTAACACAAAAGCATTTATAATAGAAACCTATCTTCAATAAAATGTCAGATGATGATACGTCCCTTTATATGTTCTATATTTAAGATGCTTTAACAAAGTTATAGGGGTTTTACAGCTTTTTAACAGTTTATGCCTGCTTTGTCTACACCAGTGGACAGAAGGAGCAGGAACCAAATGGACGGGAGCAAGTTTTACTTCCCTCCACAGGTTCTATCAGAAAGGGGAGACCAAAAACTGCCAAAAAGCTGGACAACCCTATAAGAGGGATATAGTTTAGAAACCTGTAGTGTGCATGTGTTCACAAGCCTCAGGTTCTCGGCATTGGTCATTAGGATGTTCACTTAAGGCTCTTTCTAGACTGGTGGGATAGATCTGAAGAAACAGAGTTTAACATCTTGGCCCATCAAAACATAAATGATTGGATTGAGGCAACTGTTAAGGTAAGCCAGGATGACAATAAGAGTGTTTATAGTGTGGAATGTAATAAATGTACTAAAATAATGTTCATTATCAATGGGAATCAGTGGCCAGATGTAATATGGAGACCAGCAGATGAAGAAACACATTATAACAGCGGTGATGATCCTGTAGGGTCTCTGAGATCTCTGGGATCTCTTACTTGTTCTAATTTTTATGAAAATGAAAACATAACTGATCAAGATGATGAGAAAAGGGATCACAAACATCATAACTAACCTGAATAATCGAATGGTCAGTTTTATCTTTTGGACATGGTCATCATCATACCCACCATAGTACATACACCATTCATTTACTTCAACAATATAGATGAAATAAAAACAACACATTAAACCAGTATAGATCACACTCATCACCCAAATGATTGCTGCAGTGATTATTACTAGTTTACGTGTCCTATGAACTTTAGCCCAAAATGGGGACATGACGGATACACAGCGGTCAATACTCATCGCCACCAGGAGAAGAACACTGGCGCTCATGTTCAGATTGAACATAATAATATTCAAACTGCAAGTAATTTCTCTGTTTAATGGGGATGAAAAAGTTATAGTCCACTCTGCAATGCGCAGAGGAAGAGAAGCACAGCAGAGGAAGTCCGCGATGGCCAGGTTCAGGAACCACACAGCGCTGATTGTCTTCTTCATCCTGAATCCAGCAATCCAAATGACTAATCCATTACCGATAATCCCGGGAGCAAATATGATGCAGTAAAAAGGAATTATCTTCTGTAAACCGGTTTTTGCATCAAGAAAAACATTAAGTGACCTTGAAAGAAATAAAAGGAAAGTAATGTTAGGCTCATGAAGATTTTACAGTTCCTTGAATTACACTGGGGTTATACATGGAGTGTGTGTGTGTGGAGGGGGGGGGGGGAATCCAAAGTGAGGCCTGATTTTTAGACTTTTTGTTTTACTTGGTCTTCAATTATCTTGGTCTTCAGTTTTAACATAAACTGAGGACCCAAAATAAAGAATACAGTACAGAGTATTGTGCATGTGCAGATAGTGGTATATGTGTCCATAAATTGCATCTTGAAGAAATAGATACCATGAATTGTTAAAGACAGAGTGTGTGCACAGAGTTACAAGGATAAAGATAACACTATTTGGAAGCACTTGCTCATATTGTGCAGAGTATTGAGACAGTGTTGTGGTAGGTAAGTACTTTTTAACAGAGAGCTGAAGACAATTTGCTTGGCTGCCTGAGAGGCCTTGGTTTGGGTATTACTTCTCCTTATAGATGGCACTGAGGAGCATTGTGAGCCAGTCACTCATCTACTGTAGGTTTCTGGGGAAAACAAATTAGCACATCTGCTGGCATCAGGTTCAGTTGTCTTTTCCTTTTGGAAGGAAAGCTAATTTGAATATTTTTCCCTGAAACTCAGTGGAGTGTTTCATGGCCTACAATACTCTGCACACATACTACGTACATTAGACACTCTGTATAATGAGAAAGAGTACCCCCGGACAATGCATATATATGTTGCCCAGAAACCCAGAGTAGATTACTAGATTCTCTTATCACATAGTCTTTTCAGAAAACATCTGAGGCCTAATAGACCAGTGTCTGTTTTATTTCAAATTGCAGGGAAAATCAAAGCATTTTTCATTAGTATAGCAGGTGTCATCTTTAAAGACCCGACATTCACTGCAAATGTATGGCAAATGTCGTGAACGGGTTAAGGATTAGTGATTCAAATCTCAACAAATTTGATCCACTTTGAACAAATCACAGAAAAACAGCATCCATTTCCTTTTTACTGTCCTTATTGGCGGGAAAAACCAAGAGGGAGGATGAAAATGGAGTATCACATCAAACTGGGAGGAAATGGGGGAGAAAGCTGGCTCTAATTGGCTAGGAGGCTGAAAGACATCCTCATCAGCCCATCAAGGGGGCCATAGGCAGGGAGATGCCTAGATAAACTAGCAGGTCTGCTCTAGTGTGTTCACCTTCTGAACTTGAAGGAGAGTATCTACACAATGACACAGTATACAGAGTCACAAGCAGATAGGAGTAGCCGGAGGCACCGGAGACTGAGCTGTCACAGAACCTGATGGAGGTGACTGAATGACAGACTGCAGCTTTCTATGTTTTGCGATATTAAAATTATATTTGGCAAAAATACCTGTTTTTCACTAAAGAAAATGCTACCCAAGGTTTCATACACTTTAAAATTGATGAATTATCTTTGGAAACATGGTTGGCTAGGAACTCGGAATGAGAGAGTAGCTGTTTGTCATTGCTCTCCAGTGGCATGCCTAAGGTGTTTGGCACACGAGGTGGGTCCTTTCTCTGGCAACCCCTCCCCCATACTTAAACATTGTGCCCCCTCATAGTAGTTATGCCCACATTGTGCCCCCTCAGCAGTTATGTCCTCATTGTGCCCGCTCACAGTAGTTATGCTCACCTTGTGTTCCCTCATGGTATTTATTCCCACACTGTGCCCCTCACAGTAGTTATGCCCACATTGTGCCCCCTCATAGTAGTTATCTCTTCACTGTGCACTGTCTACAGTAGTTTTGCCCACAGTCTGCCCCCTCAAAGTGTATAAACGTTCATTGTGCCCCCTTTACAGTAGTTATGTCCACATTGTGCCTCTTCACGGTAGTTATGCCCACATTGTGCCCCTCGGTGTCCTCATAACAGTTATGCACTTTCATAGTAATAATGCCCTCTCTGTGCCCCTTCACAGTACTAATGCCCTATCTGTGCCCCCTTTATAGCAGTAATATCTTCTCTGTGTCACCTCAGTGTTAATAAAATAAACAGTAACTCCTATTCCTGATGATCAAATCCCTTCCAGTGTTCTGGAGGAGGGAAGGAGAGTGGGGAGCTGAGCAGTCAGTAAGTAAAAAGGAGCACCAGCTACCTGGTGCTCTAGCAATGAGTGCTTCCATCTATATTGATGGAACAGATCATTGCATTTGGTACCCCCTTGAGAGGTAGCAGCCGGGCAGATAACCACCTCCCCCACCCGACACACCATTGTTGTTCTCCAATAGCTCAATAGATCAAATTGAGAAACAGAAGGCTGCCCTCTATTAAAGAGAGCGTGTCACAATGAAATGTAGTGTAATCTGCAGGCAGCATGTTATAGAGCAGGAGGAGCTGAGCAGATTCATATACAGTATTGTGGGAAAAGATTCAGTAATAATTGTAAATTATGCATTTACATTTTTGCACTTGATGAGTTCAGTAGCCACTGAGGCAACTGAGAGCTATACCGGTATACACACTTATACAGGGAAGGACAACAATCACCAGTAAGATGGATCACTGGGCAAGTGAAGTCAGAAAGAGCAGAGATTTTTAAATATAAATTACAAGTTTTGCTGAATTATTTCCCATAAAACTATATATATATATATTTCCTTAACTCCTCCTACTCTATAACATGCTGCTTGCAGATTGCAGTCCTTTAAGGGTGAAAGGTTCCTTTTAACATAGAGCAGTCTCCTGTTACTATTTGCTAGAGAAGAACAATGACATTACATAAGAACAGCCGAGACCCCATACAGTTGTGCTCAGATAGGACAGAATTGTCTTCCTGTGGATTTGGCAGATCTGGCCATGTCTGCTGTTCTCTACAGGATCTTTTACTGAGCAAATATAAAAGACTTCCCAATAAATGATGATGAGAAAGTCTATAAAAGGCTCAGTTCATATCTGTGTTATGGGGATTTATGTAGTGACTGATCCATTACACACCGAACACCACTGCCATCTTAAGGATCCCATTGGTGGGTTACTCTGAGTTTACATCAGTTTTAATGGGAAAAATAATTTTGCGCAAAACCTTATATTACCATCAGATCTGACAGTACGTGGGACAGAGGATGTGATGCAGATGGGAATAGAGACTTACCTGATTTTCTCTGAAATAATGAGTTAAAAATACATACCAGTCATTGTTTTCTGGATATATATCATTGGAGGTCAGGTTTACATCAGCAGTATAATACATCCCGATGTGTTACCTAAAAGAAACATATAAATTAGTAATTTATAGAAAAGAGAGAAAAAGGAACATTAAGTAGATTAATCATCATGACATCACAAGAGAAAGTGGTGTTATTTTATTAAAGAGATTTTCAAGAAAGGAATTAAGGGGCAAGAAAATACCCACACATTGTACTCCACTAGAAAAGAGACGTGTATGCCAATTCTCTTTACAAAAGTACAAAAACAGTGAGTGTCTCATGGGAAAATTGCCCTAAATGGGCCTGAGTGATCTTTGTCAGCATCCTTGGGGGTGCTTGTTCTTATTAGGGAGACCACTTAGTATGCATGAGTAGTATTGTAGTCCACCAAATGCTTTTCTGTGTTTCTGGAAACACTATATGCAAATTAGCAAACTTTACTTCAGCTCTTCAGCTGGCAGAAAGGCTGTTTTTGTTTAATTTGAGTGTATATATATATAGCCGTCATTGAACAGTTTGAGGCTGGATTTCCCCTACATGGTAGCCTTGAACTGTTCAAAAAGTTTTTTTTTTTAATCTCTATCTTTTTATTTTTCAGTGGCTGTGTCCACCCTTAATTGACCACCAATAGGACTGCAATTTGTCATAAGACCAGTTCAGTTGAATATTGTCACATTACTGTAGGAAGGTAGAAGTGTGCCAAATGTCCAAAACAGAGAATTCAGGCAGCACTCTATACAGTAGGTTTTGAAAGAAATTATATGTGATTTATTCTAGAATCCAGATGAAGAAAGGCTTCACAGCCGAAACGTTGCATCTGGTTTATGTAATTAATCACATATTATCTCTTTCAAAGCCTATAGAGTGCTGCCTGTATTCTCTAACATCTAAACTGTGGACAGGCTATAAATCACATCAAAACCTCTGGGTGTACAGTGTGCAACTTCTGTGTTATACTGTATATGAGAATCCATCTGCCTATGTGAGGAGTAGAATTACAAGTTACTATAGTCAGGTGTGCAGGGAAGGCAGTGTGATCTCTGTGTACTGTGCATTTCTACAATACAACGTACTAAAAAATAACACAGATAGGATACATTAAAAAAATTAATTGCTGCTGGCGTTATTACTGTAGTACGTGATTGCTATATGTTTAAAACTGAAAAGTTGTAAGAATGGTTAACCCTTTCTTGACATTCACCGAGGTTAATGTCTGTGATATCGCCGATCACAGACATTTTACCCCTCATACGGTATGTTGTGGTCAAATGTGAACACAGCATCTGAGAGTGGAAAACCCACATGCTTTGCTCTCCCATGGTTTGAAGTTCTTCCCATCTATGAGATCAAGGAAGATGTTCCTTATAGGTAATAGGCTGGAGCCTTACAAGGCTTCTAAGCCTATTACATATACATTAATATGCAGGCCTGCAGGTGCCAGCACTGCTTTTGGAATATATTCCGTTAAAACCCTGTTATGATGGAAGAGCATAATGGAATTGTGAATGCATATGGTAACCCACTATATTGGTGCAGTGCACCATGATGCACATGTGAAATATGACACCTGCCTTTAATACTGAGTTATCACCAAAATGGTGAATTAACTCTGAATGTCGGAGCACTGCACTGCAATGAAGATTCTTCTATCACTCTCCCTGCACTCTTCCTCTCCAATATTGTCATATGAACATTTTGCAGCATCACTGCCCCTAGTGTATAAGCATTTGTCCCGTTTCTCAATATGCTCAGCTCATGGGATGAGGCTTTTATGGAGATGTGACATCGTAGGGGATGGCTACCTGCTGGTTGGCTGGCTGCACGGCATTTTGGGTGAATTCACATTCCCGGCACTAATTGCAGTCCATTCACCTGGGCAGATTCTCATTATTGAAGGTCATGCTGTCTCAGCAGTGCAGTGGTTACTGCCCCTTGTTACTGAGAAGGCTTGCATGCATTTGCTATCACCAGCCACCATAGAGGCAGAAAGCCTGAACATTTAAAGGAAAGCTGACCAATCAAAAACTTCACCAAATTAACCAGGATAAGCAATGTGATAATCAGATGCAGATTCTGGTGTAAGACATCTGCGACAGTGTCGAATTAAGAGGTCTGAGGTCGAATTAATGAATTTATTCTGAGGTCTGAAAATAATTTAGGGATCTGACCTGTGGTCAGAATAAGTACCTGGGTCTGGTCTGGCATCTAAAGTAACATAGGCTCTACAGTCAGTAGAAAGGACACTGACCCGGATCACTGTTTTCTACCATTAATAAAACTACACGGAGTGGTTATTTTAATTGTCAGGAGAAAGAGCGGTTTGTTTCCCTGTGGGAGCAGCAACAGTGCAGTGTAGATGTGGTAGGGTATTAGACACACTTGGCGGTAATATTAGCAAAAGCAGCATACTGTAGCATGGAGTATGCAAGGCAGTAGATGTATGTAGAAGTAAGAGTAGTATTGCTGGGTAGTGGTAATGGAAGCAACAGCAGAGGATTAGCAACAGGGCGTAGCAGCTGTGGCAGCAGCAGCTATATGGTACATATCATGGTGGTAGGCAGGCAAACAGCGGCAGTGTCAATATGAGGCATCATTAACAATGTCAGATCTATTCGTCAGCCTCAGCCGTATAAGTGTGAAAAATGGATTTACTTTCAGGGTCCTAATGGCAACGGGTACTGTGTATGGTGCACCTAGTTTTATCACTGGTATTACTCGCCTCTCCCTGATCTCCAGGAGCGTGTGGTACATTAGGTCCTGGCAGCATTCAGCGTCAAAATGGGACAGTCTGTGTAGGAGCGCACAATGATCTGATGCTTTCCCTGTAATGCGCTCTGTCTATTTTCTTACCCAGCCTCCCGTGCTATCTCAGATAGGGTGGGAGGTGTGACACTCAAACAGAACAAGTTGTCTTCTGCCAATGTGCAAAAGATAACTTTGGTCAAAATGAACTAAGCCTGGATTTGTGAGGATTTTCACTAGTGTTGAGACAATTTTTTTTTTCCAAAATGGTGGCTACACGTACAGTACAGACCAAAAGTTTGGACACACCTTCTGATTCAAAGAGTTTTCTGTATTTTCATGACTATGAAAATTGTAGATTCACACTGAAGGCATCAAAACTATGAATTAACACATGTGGAATTATATACTTAACAAAAAAGTGTGAAACAGCTGAAAATATGTCTTATATTCTAGGTTCTTCAAAGTAGCCACGTTTTTCTTTTATTACTGCTTTGCACACTCTTGGCATTCTTTTGATGAGCTTCAAGAGGTAGTCACCTGAAATGGTTTTCACTTCACAGGTGTGCCCTGTCAGGTTTAATAACTGGGATTTCTTGCCTTATAAATGGGGTTGGGACCATGAGTTGTATTGGGCAGAAGTCAGGTGGATACACAGCTGATAGTCCTACTGAATAGACTGTTAGAATTTCTCAGTCCATCCGAATATATATATATATATATATATATATATATATAGGGACAGACATTAACAATCAGGGGTGGACTGGGAACTTAAAGTGGCCCTGGAAAAGATACTAAAAGTGGCCCCATTTTATAGTCGGTCCAAATTGATGGAAGACAAGGCTAGCGATACCATGTTGTGGCACATCATACCACCCCAACAGAGCCAAATACCACAGTCCATCACAAAATACTGCCAGCAGCACATAATTAGAGATGAGCGAGCACTAAAATGCTCCGGTGCTCGTTATTCGAGACAAACTATTTCCCAATGCTTAGGTGCTCGTTTCGAGTAACGAACCCCATTGAAGTCAATGGGAGACTCGAGCATTTTTGCAGGGGACCAAGGCTCTGCCTAGGGAAGGCTGGGTGAAAACCTGGAAACATCAGAAAATGATGGAAACACCACGGAAATGGATAGGAAACAGCAGGGGCAGCATGCATGGATGCCTCTGAGGCTGCCTAATCCCACCATTACCCCAAATTCTCCTGCAACAGCCTGGCGGTTACCCTCATGGCAATTGTGCTCACCCAGACCAAGAAAGGTGAGGCACATGCCCATCACATGTTAGGGAAGCACCCAACTAGGTGCAACGAAGGTCCATCACCGCCTGCAGGTGACACCACTGCTCATGCTGGCACTGCTGTGCTATCCCCCACCCCACGACGCAGGCATAAGCCTGACACAGCATGGTGACAGCATAGTGACACCAACAAGTGACCAAGTTAGATTGAGGTAGCAGTCAAATGTCTTTTTTGGTTTTTCCTGTTATTAGTTTATGTACAACCCATGGCTGGCATGGTGGGAATATATAGGTTTGCGTCACAGACGGTCCACTGCACCGTTACATTTTCTTCATCATTGCCAATTACTTTTTCACCAACTGTTGTCTGGCAATGATAAAGGGGAAGGTGAATCCACTGCCGAAGAACACTGTCATCCTCCTACAATTCTCCACTTGTTCTCAATTAAAAAGGGGATGTTCTTGCCGTGGCCTTCCTCATAGTGGCCGCTTCTGCGGACGACAGAGGTGGTGTACCTACTGACAGCCTGACCGAACACGATGGCAGACGGGGAGACACTCCCTCATGTAAAATTGTTTTGGAGTGTCTGTGGTTGACCCTCCTGTAAAATAGTTTTATCATTTTTTTTGTTTTTCCTGTTATTAGTTTATCTACAACCCATGGCTGGCATGGTGGGAATATACAGGGAAGCACCCAACTAGGTGCAACGAAGGTCCATCACCCATTCCCATGCTGGCACTGCTCTCCTAACCCCAGCCACACGATGCAGGCATAAGCCTGACACAGCATGGTGGTGACACCAACAAGTGACCAAGTTAGATGAGGTAGCAGGTAAGCCACCCAAAAATTTAGCTTGTCGCAGCATGGCGGTGACAACAGAGTGACCGAGTTAGACTGAGGTAGCAGGAGGTGAAAAACGGATGGTAATTCGAAGGTGGAGGAGGAGGGGTTGGAGGAAATGGCATAGTAATTCTGAGAAACCGTGAACGAGGTAGGCCTCGGCATTCCTCCAAGTGGGCAGTACATGAGCGGCCCCAGGGTCAGACTCGGTCAGAGTGACCGAGCTACACGACGGTAGCAGGTAGAGCACATTAAAAATTTAGCGTGGCCCTGTATGGCTGCGACAAAACATTGACCGAGCTACACAACGGTAGCAGGTAGAGCACATTAAAAATTTAGCATGGCCCTGTATGTGGACGTTGAGGGCTTGTGCATGTAGGTGGGCTGAACTTTTTTTCTGCTTACGCTCCAACGTTTGATGTAATGACAGCTGAACGTTGCGCAGGGACAAATTGGTGGACAGTGTGGAGGATCATGGAGGCGAAGGGGTGGTTTTATGGCGAGAGGCGCTCGTGCCGGGGTCCTGGGCTGGGGGTTGACTCGCAGAGGCAGCGAGTGACACAGGGGAAGGAGCAGTGGTGGGACTCGCATGAGGGGAACGGACGGCCTTGGTTCCATAGTGTTTAGCACTCGTATACCTGCGCATGCTGGTGGTGGTTAGGCTGGTAGTGGTGGAACCCCCACTTAAAAATTTGGCATCAACTGGTACGGCTGTCAACATTGAGCTCGAACTAGTGGGGCATGTGTGGTATCGATTCTTTTCAGTTTAAAATCGTATACGTCCCCTATCTTGGGACCATATATTTCATGGATTTTTCGAACACGGAAAAAGAAAAAGAGCTTGCTCTGGCCAGGTGAGTGTCTTTTCTACTGCAGCTAAGGGGACGTATCCATGCTCTGCCTATCACAGGTCAGGAGCCAATTAAAAGAGGAAACAAAAAAAATCAGTATAATATATAATACGTTCCCTATCCGGGTAAATTGTTTGGAGAGAGGGCCTGTAGGTGGGGGGCAGGCTGGGGGGAAGGAGGTTAAGCTGGAAGAGCCAGAGGAGTGCACCCTTGGCTAGCGTGTGTGGTGGTGACAACAGCCGGATGGAGTTCGAATGACGACGCAGGACCCCGACTTAAAAATTTAGCATTAACCGGTACGGTTGTCAACTCTGAAATTTGTCAAGTGGGGCATGTGTTGTATGCATTCTTCTCAGTTTAATACCGTATACGGCACCTATCCAGAAAAATAGTTTGGAGAGAGAGAAAGAGAGGAAAAAGACGTATTTTTAAAAGTGACGTTCAGTATAGATCAGATAAAGAGAAAGAAAGGATTTTATGAAATGGATTTGTATCACTGAGAGCAAAAGAACCTATTTTATTACGTGACGTGCAGTATAGATCACTTGGAGATAAAAAGGGGAATGTGCAGACTTGGGCTGCTATAGTGCAAACCACTATGGTGGTGACAACAGAGTGAGCGAGGGACACTGCGGGAGCAGGCGAACCACATAAACATTTTTCGTGGCCCTGTATGGCGGCGGTGACAACAGAGTGACTGAGATAGTATGCGGCAGCTGGTCAAGCACCCAAAATGTAGCCTGACACAGCATGGCGGTTACACCACCAATGACTTTGTCCGACTGAGAATGCAGTGAAATGGCTTTTGTTGAGCATCCAAAATTTTTTTTCTTTTCGATATACATAAAGTCTACCCTCAGCCCCAAATTTTTTTTTTTAAATGTCGGTACTTGCCCCTCCTGAAAAATTGCTTTGGACTGTCAGTTTGACACTCCTGAAACAGTGTTTTACACTGTCTGTAGTTGACACTGCAGAAAAATTGTTTGGAGAGAGGGCCTGTAGGTGGCCCTCCGGAAAAATTGTTTAGAGAGAGGGCTTGTAGGGGGACCTCCGGAAAAATTGTTTGGACAGAGGGCCTGTAGGTGGACCTCCGGAAAAATTGTTTGGAGAGAGGGCCTGTAGATGGACCTCTGGAAAAATTGTTTGGAGAGAGGGCCTGTAGGTGGACCTCCGGAAAAATTGTTTGGAGAGAGGGCCTGTAGGTGGACCTCCTGAAAAATTGCTTGGAGAGAGGGCCTGTAGGTGGACCTCCAGAAAAATTGTTTGGAGAGAGGGCCTGTAGGTGGACCTCCGGAAAAAATTGTTTAGAGAGAGGGCCAGTAGGTGGACCTCCGGAAAAATTGTTTGGAGAGAGGGCCTGTAGGTGGACCTCCAGAAAAATTGTTTGGAGAGAGGACCTGTAGAGGGCCCTCTGGAAAAATTGTTTAGAGAGAAGGCCTGTAGGTGGACCTCCAGAAAAATTATTTAGAGAGAGTGCCTGTAGGTGGACCCCCGGAAAAATTGTTTGAATAGATGGCCTGTAGGGGGCCTTCCTGAAAAATTGTGATGAAATAGTTGGACCTGTTGGACCTCTAAAAAATGGCGTTTTTTTGGTCAGCGTTAGGCAAAGATGACAAGGAGGAGGAGGAGGAGTAGAGAAGAGGAATCGGATACATAAGTAATGTAAATCTTTA
The DNA here is from genome assembly GCA_900303285.1 of Rhinella marina. Lineage (NCBI taxonomy): Eukaryota > Metazoa > Chordata > Amphibia > Anura > Bufonidae > Rhinella > Rhinella marina. The sequence goes on from ONZH01010358.1 coordinate 63,259, forward strand.
GTTGCTTTTCCCCAGAGGAGATTTGAATTCCGGTGAAATCAAGGCTTTGTTCATTTTAATAAGCGTCAGCCTGTCAGCGCTGTCAGTTGACAGGCGTGTACGCTTATCGGTGATGACGCCACCAGCTGCACTGAATACCCGCTCTGACAGCACGCTAGCGGCAGGGCAGGCCAGCACCTCCAAGGCGTACAGCGAAAGTTCAGGCCACGTGTCCAGCTTTGAAACCCAGTAGTTGTATGGAGCAGAGTGATTGCTACGGATGTTGGTATGGTCAGCTAGGTACTCCCTCACCATCTTTCTGTACAGCTCCCCCCTACTCTGCCTAGACTGGGGACAGGAGACAGTGTCTTGCTGGGGTGACAAAAAACTGGCAAAGGCCTTGGAGAGCCCACAGAACAATGCCCTCTGCCGCTAGCGGCGTCAGATGGGAAGGATTGTTTCAGCATGTGCACCAGGGCCTGCTAATATTGATTCACTCTCATACTCCTTTCCAGTACAGGGATAAGAGTGGAAAGGTTCAGCTTGTACCGTGGGTCCAGGAGAGTGAACACCCAGTAATCGGTGTTTGAAAAAATGCTTCTAACACGAGGGTCACGGGATAGGCAGCCTAACATGAAGTCTGCAATGTGCGCCAGAGTCCCAACATGCAAGAATTCCCTCTCCTCACTGGCCTGACTCTCCATTTCCTCCTCCACCTCCAAGCCCTCCTCTTCAGCCCATACACGCTCAAGAGTTAAGGACTGAGCACTGGTACCCTCTACTGTCTCGCCGACATTCTCCTCCTCTTCCCCCTCATCCTCATCCCCCTCCTCCGATACTCGCTGAGAAACAGACTGGAGGGTGCTCTGGCTATCAAGCGACGTATCTTCCTCCACTGTCTCTTGTGACAAGCGCAAAGCATCCGACTTCATGCTGAGCAGTGAGTTTTTCAACAGGCAAAGCAGCAGGACGGTGAGGCTGATAATGGCTGCATTGCCGCTGACCATCTGTGTTGACTCCTCAAAGTTGCTCAACACCTGGCAGATATCAGACATCCACGTCCACTCCTCATTGTAGACTTGAGGAATCTGAGTGACCTGACTACCAGTTCTGGTGGAAGTTGACATCTGGCAGTCTACAATCGCTCTGCGCTGCTGGTAAACTCTGGATAACATGTTTAATGTCGAATTCCATCTTGTGGACACGTCGCACAACAGTCGGTGAGCGGGCAGTTGTAGGCAGCGCTGCGCTGCCCTGAGAGTGGCAGCATCTGTGGTGGACTTGCGGAAATGCGCACAGATGCGGCGCACCTTGGTGAGCAAATCAGACAGATTGGGGTATGTCTTGGGGAACCGCTGAACTATTAGATTGAACACGTGGGCCAGGCATGGCACATATGTCAGTCTGCCGAGTTGCAGAGCCGCCACCAGGTTACGCCCGTTGTCACACACAATCATGCCTGGCTTGAGATTCAGCGGTGCCAGCCACAGATCGGTCTGCGCCGCGATGCCCTGTAACAGCTCTTGGGCGGTGTGCCTTTTGTCACCTAAGCTCAGCAGTTTGAGCACCGCCTGCTGGCGCTTACCCACGGCACTGCTGCTGCACCTAGAGCTACAGACTGAAGGCGCCGTGCCCACGGATGGTAATTCGCAGGAGGAGGTGGGGGAGGGGTCGGAGGAGGAGGCATAGTACATCTGAGAGACCGAGACCGAGGTAGGCCCCGCAATCCTCGGTGTGGGCAGTAAATGAGCGGCCCCAGGGTCAGTCTCGGTCCCAGTCTCCACCAATTTAACCCAATGTGCCGTCAGTGAGATATAGTGTCCCTGCCCGGCAGCACTTGTCCACGTGTCCATGGTTAGGAGGACCTTCTCAGAAACAGCGTTGGTCAGGGCACGGATGATGTTCTGTGACACGTGCTGGTGTAGGGCTGGGACGGCACATCGTGAAAAATAGTGGCGGCTGGGGACCGAATACCGAGGGGCAGCTCGTGGAGGATCGTGGAGGCGAAGGTGTGGTTTTCCGGTGGGAGGCGCTCGTGCCGAGGTCCTGGGCAGGGGGTTGACTAGCAGAGGCAGCGAGTGACGCGGGGGGTTGACTAGCAGAGGCAGCGAGTGACACAGGGGAAGCACTCGCCTCCGCCTCAGAAGCACTGTCTTCACTCGGCTTATCAACCCAGCTTGGGTCAGTCACCTCATCATCCTCCGATTCCTCAGTCTGCTCCCCCCTCGGACTTCCTGCCCTGACAACAACTTCACCACTGTCTGACAACCGTGTCTCCTCATCGTCCGACACCTCTTTACACACTTCTTCCACTAAGTCAACAATGTCATCATCATCACCCACAGAGTGCGACAGTTGGAAAACTTGGGCATCGGGAAAGAGGTCAGCAGCAACCTGAGAAATGGTTTGTGACTCTGGGAAGGGTCTAGAAAACAGTTCCTCAGAGTATGCCGGATCGCCTTCCAAATTTTCCTGGGAGAGGGCAGACTGGGGGGAAGGAGGTTGAGGTGGAGGAGCCAGAGTAGTGCTCCCTTGTGTAATGTGGGTGGACTGCGTGGAAGACTGACTGGTGGACAAATTACTTGAAGCATTGTCCGCAATCCATGACATCAGCTGTTCGCACTGTTGTGGTTTCAACAGTCCTCTACCACGTGTCCCTGTAAGTTGAGACATGAAGCTAGGGAGTGTAGCTCTGCGGCGTTCCCCTGCTCCCTCATCAGCAGGTACTGTCTCACCCTGCCCTGGACCACGGCCTCTGCCCTCTGCAGTAATTGAATGCCCACGCCCTCATCCTCGACCCTTAGCCCTGGGGTTCAACATTTTCTGTATATAAGTGTATTATATAAAAAAAAATAAAAATAAATGGGCCTGCTGTACTGAAACCCACAAACTTGTTTAATCTGAACAAGAAAATATATAGGTGGATAAGTTAGATCAAAATTACGTATGTTATTACGTACCGTGCAGTATGGAGCAATTACACTGAAACTATTAGATTAGGCAGACTTGGTCTGCTTAATTGCAACCCAGACAAATGTCGCACAGAGATTTTGTATTGTAGCTGTATCAGTGAGAGCAAAAGACCTTTTTTTACTGACGTGACGTACAGAATGTGTCACCTGGACAGAAAATACGGATTGTGGTGACTGGACAGCTGAACTGTGACACACAGAATGGTTCCACACTGCTGTATGAAATGGATTTGTATCACTGAGATAAAACAACAAAAAAACTATTTTTATATATATATTATTTTTTTAATAATTTTTTTTATAGATATAAATTTTTTTTAACGTGACGTGCAGAAACTATCAGAGAGCAAACTCAGCCCCTGCTGACTGTGGCTATTTTGACTGCAACCCAGACAAATGTTGCACAGAGATTTTTGTAATGTAGCTGTATAAGTGAGAGCAAAAGATCTTTTTTAATGACGTGACGTACAGAATGTGTCACCTGGACAGAAAATACGGATTGTGGTTTGTATATATGTGGATAAGTTAGAGCTAAATTACGTATGTTATTACGTACCGTGCAGTATGGAGAAATTACACTGAAACTATTAGATTAGGCAGACTTGGTCTGCTTAATTGCAACCCAGACAAATGTCGCACAGAGATTTTTGTAATGTAGCTGTATCAGTGAAAGCAAAAGACCTTTTTTAATTAAGTGACGTACAGAATGTGTCACCTGGTCAGAAAATACGGATTGTGGTGACTGAACAGTTGAACTGTGACACACAGAATGGTTCCACACAGCTGTATGAAATGGATTTGTATCACTGAGATAAAACAATAAAAAAAGTGTTATATATGGCGATAGCTGCACTACTAGTGCCAGCCAGCCCAGCCAGGAGTAAAAAAAAAATGTCTTGTAGCCCTTAGTAGGGCTGTTGGGTTCTTTTAAGATCACTCCTGCCTAACAGAGAACTAAATCCAGGCCCTAACACTCTCCCTGAAACGCAGCAGCTCTATCCCTAACGACATCCAGACAGCATCTGAGCCGAGCACCGCAGCCAGTCACTAGTATATTCCAGGGTCACCTGATCAGGCCAGCCAACCCCTGCTATCGACATGTAAGGGCCCCACGTGATGCTGGGTGTACCGCACAGTCTCCTGGCTTGTGATTGGCTGAGTTTATAGGCTCCAAAAATGCAAAATGCGGAAGTTGCCATTTCCTCGAGCATGGCAAGATACTCGTCTAAGCAGCGAGCACTTACGAGTATCGTAATGCTCGGAGGAGCATGCTCACTCATCTCTACACATAATGCATCCCCAAAAACTTCCACTGGCTGTCCATGATGAGGGCCCAGGCGGCCCCCTGGACATTGGCCCACAGGTAAATTTCCCTGTAAGGTCTATGGCCAATGCACCCCTGTGGACAATGAGCTCTAACTGGAACCCTGCCCACTTTCCCTGCCTACTTGGCTGTAGGCTCTAAGTAGCAAATACACAACTGGTCGATGTTCCCTATTCTGCTAGGGTGCAAGACAAACAACACCAAGGGAAAAAAAAAACATGACACAAAGACACAGTCATACAGTAATGAGTCAGAACCATGAGGAGATGAAAGTACCAAGGGAATAATTAAAAAGCCAGGTCTGAAGAAGATAAGTACCAATATGTTACACAGACAGTGCTCAAAGGGACAAGCTAAGGTCAAAATATAAGTAATCAACAAAATATTGAACTGGGAACCAGGAACACAACTAGTGAGTCAGAGGCTATTACTGGCAAAGGTGAACTGCCAGGAGATCATTTAAATAGAACGCTGAGTTTCTGGATCAGAAACTGATCAATGGACTGGGCGCTCCAAAGAACAATTTACAATCTTCAGAGTAACTGGGAACCTGGGCTGTCACTCAGCCTGCCTTCTATCTCCCCCAGTGAACAATGCTTCAGGGAGTAACAGATCATTGCACTCTGTTGCTAGGGGCCCGGCCTGGCAGTGCAACTCACCCAGCACGGCTGCACTGAAGTCATGGTTGGCAGCTCTGCAACCCGGACAAGTACATTTTTATTTTTTATGGAACTCTCCTAAGGAGGTATGTGCTATTCTTAAACATCATCTCAGGTCATAACAGATTAATACAACCAGGAAGCAGTGGGTTCCTCTGACAAAACGCTTACTTGGCAAGGCCCAGAAACAACCTTTATTCCCTCACCTGTTCTGCAACTGCCTCTTTTCTGCTTTTTTGCTGGGGAAGTATTGCATGCTGCCAGATGTGCTCTGCTTTACAGGGAGGATGAGCTACAGACCAGCTCAGACTTGGAGAAGAGGTTTGCTTCATCCTCCCTTAAGAACATCTCAAGTAAGCAAACATGAGGCAAGCAATCATACAGCCAAGGCAAGGACCAAAACCAAATACTTTATTAACAAGATACAGACATGGCAGAAAACTGGATCAGCATGTAAGGGACGTGTGGCAGGTAATACTGTACCACTGGACCAAGTACACTAGTTTTACTTGGGGCCAAACCCAGAGGGCAGAGACTCAGTGAGCCCTGTTCTTCACAGATCCCCTTATGGGGGGATAAACTTAGCCGAGGGCTCACTGGTTGCACGTGGCCATTTACCTGTAAAGACCAGAGACAAAACAAGGATTGGAACCCAGACATACATACCCGAACATAACCACACTGGACACAGTACAGACAAGACAAAAAGTAACCAGAACACAAGAAGCTGACTGGACCCTATGCAGAACAGATTCATGGCGGTCAGAGGCAGAGCTGCCCAAACAGACAGACAAGCAGATACCTCGACCCAATGCAGAACAACACATGGCGGTCACAGGAAGAGTTTCATACAGACTAGATATTCTTCCTCCGGAGAACCCAGAAGCCCTTTCACTACAGAACATACACAAGACAAGATTAGAAGCAGTTATGGTCTGCTATGCTACCGTAACATACACCTAGACACTGAATAACTACAGATAAGACAGAGATGTCCTCCCTCCGGAAAAACCAGGAGTTCTCACCAATGGTGTACACAGGACTAGCAGATGCCTGTTCCGAATGCGGAGTTAGTCCATGGGCGAAGAGACAGAGGTGCAAGCAAGACACAGATAGGCAACAGTCTAGAGCCCCATGCGGAATGACGAATGGCGGTCACAGACCCGACATGGAAATAGACAAGGAGACATTGATGACTTACTAGGTGGCCCCACAGACAGGGCAGATGGAATAACCCCAAGTCAGGTGCATATCTCCTGCACTCAGCGAGGCTGTAGACAGACTGACCCCCAGGCCATCAGCAAACAGCAATATAAAGCACCTAGCGACCACACACAAACCAGGAGACAGGGAGGGGAAAGCAAGGAAGAGACAGTAAACAGACAGGGGCTGCCATTTCTACACATCACCCCTGGCAACCATCCTACATGGAATCCACCATAGTACACCAGAGCATAGACAGACAACCCCTGTCACAGTGAACACACTGTGACACCTGTATATTAGACCACCTGTTGACAATGAGTCTGAAGCTGTTTAGATGGTATGATCTGCTGCCGGCAAACAGTGATTTAGGTGACCGCACCAACAATTCTATTAGCCAATAAACAAGTGTCTCACTCATTTATCGAGAAATCAACGGTACATTTACATCAGCAGATTATGGCTACCAAATATACATATAAATGTACATTAGTGATAATGTGCCCAAACATCGGCCTGTGTAAGATTGTGCTGAGTGGGCCCCAAATTGTTCAGCCTGCTTATATAAGAGGTCTGATGAGAAACAACTATCACTCCTGTGTAGAATGAATTTACAGGAAGGTAGTTAAGAAAAGCTAAAAACTACAAGTACAAGGAGAAAAATAGAATGTGTCATAATCAGATAAGGCAGCTAAGAGAGACTGATTGCTAAAAAGAGTACAGAAAAAACCCTAAAAGGTTATTTGGTTCCATAAGTGGTAAAATCAGGGTAATACATATTATTATTCAGTTTATGCTTACGGGAAAAATAGATTAAATTTGAAACATTTTAAAATAAATGACATCTATCAATTTGACTGTTGTTTTCATTCTTTAAAAAAAAACTAAGTTAACAAAGCTTCTAAATTCAATTTTAAATAATTGAAAGGGGGTGAACTTTGTAAAAACTAGTTTATTTATGGGGAGTTTCTATTATAAATGGACCCTTAATATCACTGCAGAACTGAATTGGTTCCTAAAAAGTAAGTCTGGGAAATTTTCTTTAAAACTTGAAAAAGTGCTGCTAAAGTGATGAATAAAGGTGAGCGAATCCTAAAAGATTTGGGGATTCGGAATTCGGCCCGAATTTTTCGCGGGATTCGTGGGATCGGGCTGAATCACGAATCCCATTAAAGTCTATGGGAGACCCGAATATTTTTGCAGGGGCCAAAGGTTCTGCACAGTCAAGTTTGCCCCAACATCTGAAAACCTCAGAAAATGATGGAAACACATTGGAAATGCATAAGAAACAGCAGGGGCAGCATGTAGGGATGCCTCTGAGGCTCCCTAATTGCACCATTTTTTCTAAATCTGGTCAATAGTCTGGCGATGACCCCAAGGCAATTTTCAGGGACACGGTAATGGTGACCCACTTAAAAATGCCGCCTGACAACCTGGCGGTGAACCCCTGATTGTCTGTCTTTCAATAAGATTGCAGTGTAAAGCATGGTGGTGAGCCTCAGTATGACTTTTTAGATGGAGATTGCACGTGGTCACGTACTCCCTGGAACCCCATAGTCACCCCTTCTCTGATGTGCTACCCCAGAACATTCTCTTCCCCAATTCGCAAGACCTTTTGCTGTTTCCGTGTGCTGACTGTGGGGATTTACCAGTGTTGTCTGAGGAGGTGGTGGACAATGGCGAGGCACAGGTGTCGGGGGGTGAGGTAGTTGAAAGTGAAGCAAGTTACAGTGGGGACTTTCTCATGATGGGACAGATTCAATTGTGTTTAGAAAGGCTGATGGGCTTCTGTCAGCAATGTGTGTATAGAACCCCATGGCCTTTCATAAAAATAGTCTGGCGATGACCCCAAGGCAATTTTCAGGGACACGGTAATGGTGACCCACTTAAAAATGCTGCCTGACAACCTGGCGGTGAACCCCTGATTGTCTGTCTTTCAATAAGATTGCAGTGTAAAGCATGGTGGTGAGCCTCAGTAATAAGATTGCAGTGTAAAGCATGGTGGTGAGCCTCAGTATGACTTTTTGGATGGAGATTGCATGTGGTCATGTACTCCCTGGAACCCCATAGTCACCACTTCTCTGATGTGCTACCCCAGAACATTCTCTGCCCCAATTCGCAAGACCTTTTGCAGTCTCCGTGTGCTGACAGTGGGGATTTACCAGTGTTGTCTGAGGAGGTGGTGGACAATGGCGAGACACAGGTGTCGGGGGGTGAGGTAGTTGAAAGTGAAGCAAGTTACAGTGGGGACTTTCTCATGATGGGACAGATTCAACTTGGGTGGATCAGGCACAGGAACAGATCAATTTTTTTTTGTGTGTTTAACTTTTATTCAGCACAAATAACCACAGAGATATTTATTCGTTCTCTTTGCTGCGCAGTCTGGCATTGGGGTTCGTCACTTTGATGGCAAGCTGTGCCGCTCTCTCCACAATGGTCTTTTGGTTCTTTGAGGAGACGTTGTGGGCGATTTCTGCACAGAAGGACTTGTTGCTCATCAACAGAACCTCGAGTTCCTTGACATTGTGGACCAGGAATTTGCGGAACCCTGTGGGCAGCATGTGTTTGGTCTTCTTGTTGCTACCGTACCCAATGTTGGGCATCAGGATCTGCCCCTTGAACCTCCTGCGGGCTCTGTTGTCAATACCTCTGGGTTTACGCCAGTTATGCTTAATGTTTACATAACGGTCTGATTGGTGGCGGATGAACTTCTTCGTCTGCTTCTTGACGATCCTGGGCTTAATGAGGGGCCGGAGAGCCGCCATGATACTGGTTCAGAGCGTCCGCCTTCTCCGCAGACAGCCCGAGGAAGAGAGCAGAACAGATCAATTTTAAGTGTGAGGCAACATCAGCACCACAACCGCTTGGGAGAGGCAGTGGGCATTGTGTTTAGAAAGGCTGATGGGCTTCCGTCAGCACTGTGTGTATAGAACCCCATGGCCTTTCATAAAAAACTTCTGGAGTTTACCAGGCACCCTGACCTTACGTGTTTCCACTGTACCCACAGCAGCTGGGACTGAGTCACCACGCACACCACGGTCATCACCGCTGACCACTGCACCACCACGATTCCCACCTCTCCCTCCACGACCACCTCTTCCACCTCTCCCCCTGACCCTGGGGTTCTCCATGTGCACAGTAGCAGTATTATATTATTATAATTGTAAAGGATCAATACGGTATCTACAGACTGTGAGGTATATAGCAGGCTGATGAAATGTATTCACTAGTCACTGCACCGTGTATTACGGATCAGTGAAATTAAACGGACAATGTAGATAGATATGCAGGTACGATTATTTTCAGACCTATCCAAAAAAAAGATGCACGCAGTTTGCGCAAATAAAACGGGAATCCACAGATCAATACGGTATCTATAGACTCTGAGGTATATAGCAGGCTGATGAAATGTCACTGTCACTGCACAGTCATGCACAGGAATATATCTGTTTAGATTTGTATAGTTTGAGCTATGTGGCTGGACAAGGTGTACCAGGCACAGCTCTGCACAGAATGCAGGCTTACAGCAGATACTGTATAGTTTTCTTCAGAGAATCAATTGGTTTTTAAAAGACTGTTGGGGCTTCCTATCCTACACAGAATACAGGCTTACAGTATATACTGTATACTGTTTTTCAGAGTATAAATAGTCTTTAAAAAGACTGTTGAGGCTTCCTATCCTAACTCCTAACTGCTTGCTGCACACACTACACGAGCTAACACTGTCTCTGTCTGTCTCTTCTCCTTCCCAAAAGCACAATGAGGCTGATGCTGCAGGTCCCTTCCTTATGTAAATTTAGGTCACATGTTACTGCCAGCCAATCACTGCTGGGGAGGTATAGGGGATGTTACATCACAGCAGGAGTTCCCACAGGCTTCCCTTTGATGCTGATTGGCTGAAAAAAACGGGCATTTCAAACTGGCAGTGACGCACAAATCATCACGAGTTCCTCGCTGGCTCGGGATGCCGAGTCGAGCCGAAGCGGGCAATATTCGTGCGAATCCCAAATATTGCCGCTTCGGCTCGCTCATCACTAGTGATGAACCTTTTAAGATCCAGAAATAAAATAACTTTCACAAAATGATTGTCAGCATGAAGTCAGTGAAATTGGTAAAAGTTTGGTGTACAATCATTGCCTTTGAAAGAGCGAAATTCAAATTTGGAAAATTGTTAATGTTTCCAAATTTTCAATAAATTTTGGATTTTTGTTATTAATAAACATAAAATATATCAACCAAGATTACGACCAAAATTTACCAGTACCATGAAATTCAATGTGTCCTGATAAAACAATTAAAATAATTCCACATTGATGACCACATAAAGTGGCAGATGAGGTTATGGAAGAAAGGTACGTATTAACTGGTTTTGTGAGGAAGGGGTTAATAATAGTAATGATAATAATGATGATAAAGGATATTTCATTTGAAAATGTGTAGTATCATTGACATCTTACCGTATAAGGTCTTCTTTCTTTTGCTTCTGGGAAGGCAGTGATATCACAGTGTCATTTTGCCTCTACAATTGTCTATCACAGAATAACACAGAATGATTATAATCTTTATGGTTCTTTGTAACGCTATCATGAGACTGTGTTCTTATTGCCGTCTATCAAGTGATGTGTGACTCGTTGATTAGATTTCAGATAGGTTGAAATAGAATTAAATGAATAGTGTAAACGTTTAGTGCAAAATATTATATAATAAGAAAGCAAACAAAAATATGGAGATCAAATAAAACAAAAAATGATTGTGAGAAAAAAATATGTGGTAAAGATCAGTGAAATGATTCTAAAATAATTGGATTTGTAACTAATTTTACACAAACTTTACTTCCAAGTAGTGTTCAGCAAATCAAAGTTGACAAATGGCTAAAATGGCTACTGCACATGTTACAAATAGTGTTGAGCGAACGTTCTCGGCCGAACACTGAGTGTACTCGAGCTCAATGCTCGAGTCTCTTCCCCGCACTGTAATTTTGATTTGTAATGCGTACAAATTTGTATGGTAATGCGTACACATTGTGCGCTAATGCATACAGATTCAGTTAATTAGCATACTTTTACGAATGAAAGGAGTAAAAGAGGAGAAGTCGCGATTCTGACCTTTTTCTATTAACCAGACATCCTCCCCTTTTCTGAGCGGGGGGTCCCCCATTGACTAACATTATGCTTGGGTGCTCGGCACTGGAGCATACGAGCACAGAGGTGCTCGCTCAACACTAGTTACAAAGTGAAAGTAAGAAGCCCGGGAACGAGGGATCACTCATAATTCCATGCATGCAGCCAGACAGCCAATCAGCAGATAGCCAGCCCCTGTGATGTCACAGCCCTATAAAAAGTATCCTTCTGCCCGGTCTCTGCCATTTTACAGTGAACTTAGTGCAGGGAGAGACGTGACAGGCACTAGAGAAAGTGTTTCACAAATTATCAGTTTTGAGCAGTTTAAAGAAAAATTATTCTTAGTGTTGGGAAAGGATAGCGAGGCTTTATCCACACTATATGGAGAGAGCAGGGACCAAATGAACACTTTCTAATACACCTTGCTGCACTAATTGGGGTTAAAAAGCATAATAATACTACTGCTATTGTGGTGTCCACATTTATCCTTGATTCTGTAATTTGGGTGAAATTGCAGCCTGATACTACATATTTTGGGAGGTTCACATTCTTTTATGCTGTACATAAGTAGAGATGAGCAAATCAATTTGCCACTTCATAGATTTTATATGAATCTTGGAAATTGTTTACACCAAAGCAAATCCGAATATTTTCAGATTTGCTTTGGAAGATTCTTCTGAAATCTTTGCACGCTAACGCTACGTACACATCATATAACTTTTACGCTAATGATACGTATCTAATAATTTGTACGCTAATGCGTATATATTCAGTTAAGTAGTGTACTTTTACTGTATATTTGTTCTTTGTGCGAGCCTAGACCATAATACACTAAAACTTTGTAGGCACTTTGTACACAACAGAATAACAAATTATTTGTATGTAACTTCGCCCGAATAGCTTCGTATTAAGTACAAACCTTTTAAAAAATTTGACGAACATTCGACGAAGTGAATTTTGGATGATTCGCTCATCTCTATACATAAATAATATTCTGTAATTGGAGTAAAATATAGTAATAGTATAAGTAGAATATTTATTGTATTTGATTTAATATTTTGTGTTATAGATAAGGAATTTCTTTAGGCCCCAATTCTGTAATCGGGGTGAAATAACATTCTAATACTACAGATTTTAGGTTGTTTACATTATTTTATACATAAGTAATTCCATTAATCCTCGATTCTGTAATTGGAGTGAAAAAGCGTTTTGATACTGCTGCTATTTTACACTTACAGTTACTGCTACTGTACAGTATGTCTCCGACAGAAAGTTGCCAGGGTCTTCCAAGGGAATGGGCAGTGGTAAAAATGTTTCTGGAGCTAACAGAAGTAGCATCACAAGAAGGGGGGAGGATTGGGGTTGTCAGCAGCAGTCGCAGCGACAGGCCCGAGCTGTCAGTGTCATCCAGTAGTCATGTTTTGACCAGCAACCCCGCTGTCCTTAAATGGTTGACTCTGTCTTCTACCTCATCACCTTACCTCAACTGACATCAGACACCCCCAGCCAGGAGTCGTTGAGTTGCTCTGACACTAAGCTTAGTTGGCATGGCCTAGAAATAAGTCTTTTCCCCTGCCTGTCCTGATCCTGCCTCTTTCTTTTTCTGTTCCTTCTGCTTGGGAAGTATTGCATGTTGTCGGCTCTGCTCCGCTTTTCAGCTAGGACAATCTTATTGGGATAGTCAGCGTCTACTGCACAGCCAAGATTTGGAGGAAAGATCCGCTGCTTCCTCCTGTAGGTGGACAAGTAGCGACGATGAGAGTCAAGTGGGAGCTGGTGTTGTGAATGGTCAGGCAAGTGGCCATGAGACTGATGAGGGTAACACCAGCGACATGCAGACAGTGGTGGAACTGGGTGACATGCAAGTGGGAACTGGGCTTCATCATCATGAGGTCATAAAGGTTGCAGCTTGCACATCAGACAGTGGCTGAGCCAGCAGGGTAAAAACATGGGCGTGAGTCAGCAGGGTGGCAACATTGTCAGGCTTGGAGCCAAACGCGCCCGGGGTAGACTGCTATATGTCCAAAAGCAACTTGTACAGAGGCAGTGGCAGGCAGTCAGCACGTAGTGATGGGGTAAAATTACCAATCTACCAGTGTGGGAACTTTTCATCAAGTCGCCAGAAGACATCAGTGTGGCCGTGTATAGAATCTGTGTTCAGAAGGTGAAGCGTGGCCATGGCACCATAGCCCTACATAAACACATGGAGTGTCATCATAAAGTGATCTGGGAAAAACGGATTTTTAATGTAGTAGCACAATTAGAGACATCTTCGAGTGGCCAGCAACCCTTTTCCAGAAGTCAGGGCTCCACCACCTTAGCAAAAGGGAGATGTGTTTCTGTCCCATCACATACTGGACCTGATGCTCCTCCTCCTATTTCTCTTCGCTCATTTTGCCAGCAATGAATCTCCAAGGTTATTGCAAATAGACAACAGTATGCATGCACAGTATGCTGAACGTGCTCTTGGCTAAGTTGCTGGTACTAAAGTACCTCCATTTTCATTTGGTAGACACGTATGTTGAGCAGAAGGTGGGACAGCAGTACCAACATTTGGAGTTGTAATTATGGTCAAGGGCAATATATGTTCCTTATGGCCCACTGGGTTAATGTGGTTCCTACCCAGGCTCATCAGCAGCTTGGTCAGTTGACGGCATTGCCATCTCCGCTTTCTCAAGCTGTGCATCCTGCACCAATGTCCTCCTCTGCCTCCTCACCTTGTCCTCAGCCTAGCCTGATGCATCAGGCTAGATAATTCTGTTGACCTGCTTCAGTCACTATTCTGATGCTGTCACCCTCCTGATTCCACACACCTGCTGTCTCTGTTGCCATCTTCTACTACTGCCACTATCTTTTTCTTTTACTACCACTGCAGTTGCACCCCCCCACCTCGCCACTTGACTGGGCCAAGGTGTTAACTGCTTATGCTATTGCCACCCACACCACTCTGTGACTGGGCCACTAGTGTCCTTGTTTGGTCCTGTTGACATCACCATTTACTTTACCCTTCTTCTGATTTGTCAGAACTAAAAAATGAAAAATACAATGGACCCTTTGGAGCATCCATAAGGCTTTTATCACATGGTCAGTATTTTGCATCAGGATTTGCTCATGATTTGTAAGCCCAAAGCAGGAGTCGGCACAAAACACAGAAGACATGTAAATATTCAAATCACGTGTCATCTCTGTTTTGGATTAGCAATACTGAGCAGTTACTGACCAAATGCTGACAGTATTAAGGAGAATGCTCCAAAGACATAAACCTACTCCTGACACCCTCTGCACTCTGTCAGGGGGACACTACTTGTCACAGTGTGTAACAGAACAGGTTCCATAGAAATCTATGTAGAATCATCAGATGCCGTAAAAGGAGTGCGCTCTTTCACTTGACCGATAGAATTTTGGAGCACTGCATGGCAGGTATGGGATTTAGCCAGTTCCCTCAGGTTCTGCAGAAGCAGCTGTTAAAATTACAGAACCGGCTGGCAGCTGGAGGTGAGCCCTTCCATTCCATAGTTTAGCTCCTTAGGCTTTTTAAAAGTTGGGTAATATGTATGTGTAGTGTATATGTGGTGTATTTATGTATGTGTACTATCTATATGGTGTATGTAGTGTATATGGTGTATATATGTATGTGTACCATGTATATTGTATATTTATGTGTATGTTTCATATATGAGATGTATATATATTTATGTGTCATGAGGCCACATGTCCTCCGTTGAGTAGGGAACCTGTTGTTAAAAATTTGAATCCCACCCCTGCTGCATGGTGAAGTCCTTCATACCTGACTCTAACATTGACCTGTAAGGCTGAATTCACGCTTCAGATATTTGGTCAGTTCTTGACCCATAATAAGAGTGACATCGGTCAACTGCTTGTCATACTATGCATGTTTTTATAATGCACAATGAGGTACACAGATATGCACGCTTTCTGCAGCCGGGAAATAGCAGATTAAAAAAAAATCAGCAAAACTTCATTCATCTTTACTTCCAAGGATAAACTTTTTAGGTGATTTTTATTTTATTTTTTTTTATTTTTTTTTTTTTTGGGGGGGGGCAAATCAAATTCAGCACACTAGTGAGAGAAACAAGGTGAGGAAGATGAAGATTGAGTATCATATCACTCTGGTGATGGCCCAGACCAGGAGGCATTCACATGTCTTTTAGTCAGCTTGAAAGCCAATCAAAATGGGGGATATTAGTTGCTTTATCCGGTTGTTGCAGGTGTTGCAGGTACAGAGACTGAATTACTTGATAGTAAGACAGTAGTAAGTGAATATTTTAAAACATTTGGTGACTATTCGCCGAAGTGAATCTTTAAAGATTCGTTCATGTCTAGATCCTTCCCTAGTGAGGATATGGAGTGGAGGTGCAAAAAACTCCAAAATGGATTAAAGGATATCACTCAAAATGTATATAGTAGATCTGTTTTATAATTAAGTCCTAAAAGGTAACTGGTAAGAACCTTCATGCATTTCAATAAAATGTCGAGTGACACCAGAAACTCCAGTGGATTTTTACTTTACACCAGCAATGTTTTTAGCTATACATACAGACTTTTACTTTTCTATTAGTACAGCCTACTTAAGATTTTTTAGAACTGATACAATCTATTTCATATACAATGCGATCAGAATTACAGTTTCTGAAAACATTATTGATATACTGTATTTATATCCTCTTTTTTTTGTTGAAATAAATGGTTTTATTTACCAGTACACCGTATTTGGGGCTTCCACATTGGAAAAAACTTCTTTGACTGAACCACACTTTACATCCTTCTGAAGAGTTGAAAACACTTGAGGATAACATATTGCCTAGCGTCCTCCTCCTTACTACACACCTGATTTTATTATCTAGAACTTTACTCAAAACCTCATCTTGGTGAAGGATAGGAGGATTTTTATAAAAATACTTATGGCTTAACAAAAAAAAGAAGAGACCATAAAGAAGAATTCTTTGTGTTCATAAATATATTCAGTGTATTGTATTAATATAGTTGTTCTGCCAACGCATCAAACTCTCTATCATGAGGAATGGAGGCATACAGTTCGCCCATGTATAGCTCCACTCTGACAACAGATTGTCCATTGTCTTTAAGACATCTTGTGAATCTTTCAGAAGACCCGGTGCCCTAGTGACAAGTGGCTGGAATTAGGAATCAAAAATCGGAAGAACATGTGCGTTTTTATTCTGCTATATGCCTTGTTCATGCCATATTTGTCTTCTTGATGTTTCTGTTGTTTCATATCTCCATTAGTTACAAAGAAAAGTCGGTAGGATATATATTTACAGAAACCTGCCAATACATACAGTGGAGGAAATAAGTATTTGATCCCCCACTGACTTTAAAAGTTTTAATACTAAAAAATAAATGAAACGTCTCATAATTTTATGCCAGCTTTATTTTAACAGTGCCACATAGAATATCAAAAGAAAAACGGAGAAAATTACATGAAATGAGAAATAAAAAATAATTTGCATTTCTTTGAGGGAAATAAGTATTTGATCCCCTAGTAAAACCGTGACTAACGTTGGCTCCCACAGACCACTGACACACCCTAATCACAGTGAAGTCGTTACCTGGATGAGAGACACCTGTCCCAAATTGTCACCTGTATAAAAGGCCACCTGCCAACAGTCTCAGTGACACTCCAACATCTCCACCATGGGCAAGACTAAAGAGCTGTCTAAAGATGTCAGGGACAAAATTGTTGACCTACACAAGGCTGGAATGGGCTACAAAGCCATAAGTAAGAAGCTGGATGAGAAGGTGACAACTGTTGGTGCAATTATTCGGAAGTGGAAGAAGTACAACATTACTGTCAATCGACCCAGGCCTGGAGCTCCATGCAAGATATCACCTCGTGGAGTCTCATTGATCATGAGAAAGGCTAAAAATCAGCCAAGAACTACACGGGAGGAGCTGAGTAATGATCTCAAGGCAGCTGGGACCACAGTCTCCAAAAAACCATTGGTAATACACTGAGACGTAATGGTTTAAAATCCTGCAGTGCACGCAAGGTTCCTCTGCTCAAGAAGGCTCACGTCCAGGCCCGCCTCAAGTTTGCCAATGAACATATTAATGACTCCGAGAGAGACTGGGAGAAGGTGCTGTGGTCAGATGAGACCAAAATTGAGCTCTTTGGCCTGAACTCAACTCGACGTGTTTGGAGGAAGAAAAATACAGAATATGACCCTAAGAATACCATCCCCACCGTCAAGCATGGTGGTGGAAGTATTATGTTTTGGGGGTGTTTTTCTTCTAAGGGCATAGGCCAACTTCACCGCACTGACGGGAAGATGAACGGGGCCATGTATCGCAAAATCCTGGGTGACAACCTCATTGCCTCCCCCAGGGCACTGAAAATGGGTCGTGGATGGGTCTTTCAGCACGACAACGACCCAAAACATACAGCCAAGGAAACAAAGGAGTGGCTGCATAAGAAGCATATCAAGGTCATGGAATGGCCTAGCCAGTCTCCTGACCTCAATCCCATCGAAAATCTATGGAGAGAGCTGAAGCTTCGCGTTTCCAAATGCATGCCTAAAAACCTTAAGGATATGGAGATGATTTGCAGAGAGGAGTCGGCCAAAATTACTCCTGAAGTGTGTGCAAACCTTATAAAAAACTATAAGAAACGTCTGACTGCTGGGCTTGGCAACAAGGGTTTTGCCACCAAGTATTAAATGATGTTTTACTAGGGGATCAAAAACTTATTTCCCTCAAAGAAATGCAAATTATTTTTTATTTCTCATTTCATGTAATTTTCTCCGTTTTTCTTTTGATATTCTATGTGGCACTGTTAAAATAAAGCTGGCATAAAATTATGAGACGTTTCATTTATTTTTTAGTATTAAAACTTTTAAAATCAGTGGAGGATCAAATACTTATTTCCTCCACTGTATATACCAATCCAGTAATATTGATCCAGTCCAACATTTTCTAGAAACAAGGGATCTAAAAGGTTACCGCACTTTAACCCTATTATGAATAACCTGGGCCTTTTAGGCCCACTAGCTTACTTGTTTGCAAGATTACTTTAGTTAGAATTTTGAAACTCCAGGTATTCCTCAAGTTTGTAGTTGAGGGTAATTTCTAGTTGTTTATAAAGTTTTATGTGATAGGCATTTTGATATAACAATATTTTTTGGAAAACCACATATTTACATAACACTGGCCTTTTAGGCCTTTTAAGTTACTATGTTATTGCAATTGCGGACAAGAATAAGCATTTTGTATGGAGTGCCATGTGTGTTCCTCAAATTAAAAAATCTCTGCTTTCTACTCTCACGCTGTGGAGAACGTGGACTGCTCCTTGCAAATGTGCGCCAAGGTTCACTGTCACCTGTGTGCACCTGAGGAAGGTGTTTCTTTTGGGTGAGTAGCTGGCACAGATCAACAACGTCCTCTGCCCGCAGCAGGAGCTACACCACCACTAACACCAGCAGCACCACGTCCATGACCATGTCCCTTATTTGATGCTCTCCTCATTTTTTTATGGTCACCCACCAAATTGGCTGACAGACGAATAGAGATGAGCGAGTACTAAAATGCTTGTGCGCTCGGTACTCGAGTCAAACATTTCCGGAAGTTCGGTGTTATAGAAGTCAATAAGAGATCCGAGCATTTTTGCAGGGGACCAAAGTTCTTCACAGGCAAGGTTGCCTAAACACCTGAAAACCTTTAGAAAGTGATGGAAACACCACGGAAATGGATAGGGAACACCAGGGGCAGCATGCATGGAGCAGGCAGAGACAGTGCAAGGAGCGACAGGACCTTCAGTGATGGCATGGTCACATGTGCAGGGGGAGGCACTGGGCAGAGACTGTGCAATACATATCATTCGTTCCCCTAATCCCCACTGCTGCAGGACTGACCCTGACACCAAGTGTCACACACACATACAAACACCATTACCAATGATCTGTCATTCAGGACTCTGGGAAAGCTGGGTGGGGTTTCACCATTTTAAATCTGGCTGTATATTTGCCATTCAGATACTTGTGAAAGCAGAGTGACAACTTGATTTGCAAGAATGACAAGATATGTATAACCCTGATTTCCCAGGTTCAGAATGACAAATATCTATTCATTTCAGGAAGACCCAGCTCTCCCAGGGATGTGAATTCAAGACAGTGAAACCATTACCACTTGCAAGCATACAGAAGCTGTCACCCAACTTTCTGAGATTTCTGAATGACAACTTGGGGATCAGGACTCTAAGAAAGCTGGGTGATGACGATCTAATAGAAGGTAATAGTCATGTGTGTCAGGATTTATCACTTATGTTTAGATCAAGTCATATTTTCCAGCATCATACATGGGAAAGCTGGGTGACAGGATGTGAATGGCTGCTGTAAGGTGGCGGACACTGGTAGCGGACTGACCCAGTGATCAGTGCTGACATGCTGAGGTCTGGTCACCTGCACCTGGATCAGTCCAGTACCACAGTAGTTGGGCCTCAGAAAGAAGTTTTTTTGGAGAGACAGTAGGTGCAGCGGAGGAGGAGGAGAAGTAAAATTTTCAAAAGCCAGTAGTACTTGATTCAGTCAGGGTTCAATTATCCTTACTTATGAATTCTAATAGGAAGACCAAGACATTTCCTATATTTATTATAAACTGTATGTAAACTTTAATCAACTCTCACCAGTGCCAATTCTCTCCAGCTGCTCCATCACTGTAGATGTTTTTGTAGAAAATTTGTAGTACCCTGGAGCGGTGTTACTTTGCAATGTTTAAAATGGTTAACTTGCACTTAAGTATTGTGCAACTGCATTTTATATGTTGTGATATATACCAAGTTCATTATCACTGCATTTGCAAGGCTTTGTGGAAAGGGTTAATGAATACTGAGAGACTGTTAGGACTTTGAATGAGAAGATGGTACTTTTCCACAGCTGCCATAGAGTTTAAAGAAAAGCATGTATTGGAAAAAGCCAGACTTGTTTACCACCAAAACCAGACAGTCTTACCTTTTGAATGTCTGATTTAGCTCTGTTGTCATGTCTGGAAACGTATTTGTGTCTGGAAAAACTGCTGTGTCATTGCCATTGAGTATCATTGAAGCTCAAATGTAAGTCTATGACAGGTCTGGTCTGCGACATACTCCCTCAACATCTTGCGGTACAGTTCCGCCCTACTCTGCCTAACCCGTGGACAGGTGGTACAGTCTGGCTGGGGTGACAAAAAATTGGCAAAGGCCTGACCCAGTGTACCCCTGCTCTTGCTGGACACGCTGCCTTTTCCCCTCCTCTCCCCTATTACTTGGCCCACCGTAGTCCGTCCCCTGTCGCTAAAGGTGTCAGATGGAAATGCTTGTAGCAGTTTTTGCACCAGGGCCTTGTGGTATGAATTGACACTTGCAGTCCTTTCCTCCACAGGAATTAGAGTGGAGAAATTGTCCTTACACCGTGGGTCTAGGAGGGTGTACACCCAGTAATCATTAGTGGCCAGAATGGTCTTCACGCAAGGATCACAACAGAGGCAGCCTAACATAAAGTTCCACAGCGCAACACTTCTCTCTCCTCAATTAACTGACTATCCGTCTCCTCCTCCTCCTCCTCTACCTCCACCTCCAATTCCTCCTCCTCAGCCCATACCCGCTGAACTGCTATGATCGAATCACCCCCTGCAGTGTGGCCTAGAGTCTGTCTTCCCCCATCTCCTGTGACATGCCTAAATCCTCTGATATTAAGTTTTTTAAGGATTTTTGGTTGAGACACAGCAGCGGGATGATGACGCTGATGATGTCTGCAATGCCGCTAACCATATGTGTTGCCTCCTCAAAGGGGCTTAAGACCTGGCAGATGCCAGCCATCCATGTCCACTCCTCATTATACACCTGAGGAAACTGACTGGCATGACTACCACCTCTCTGGGAAGCTGTCAGCTGGCAGTCTACTATTGCCCTGCGCTGCTGGTACACCCTGGCTATCATTTGCAATGTTGAATTCCAACGTGTGGGAATGCCACACAGCAGCCAGTGAACAGAGAGTTGTAACCGCTGTTGCACTGTCCTGAGGGTGGCAGCATCTGTGGTGGACTTCCTAAAATGTGCACAGATGTGGAACACCTTGGTGAGAAACACAGCAAGCTCGGGGTAGGCCTTAAGAAACGCTGGACCACTATGTTTAGTACGTGGGCCATGCATGGCACGTGTGTGAGTCCACCAAGTTTCAGAGCCGCCACCAGGTTACGCTCATTGTCACAAACAACCAGTCCTGGTTGCAGGTTCCCTCTAACAGATCTTCAGCAGTGTGCCTCTTGTCTCCCAAGCTAAGCAGTTTCAGCACGGCCATCAATACTGTTTTGGAGGAGGAGGAGGGGGAGGTGAAGGGGGGGGTTGGAGGAAGAGGCGTAATGTGCCGGTGAAAAAGACAGCGAAATTTGTCCTGCAATTCTGGGTGTGGGTAGCACATGAGCAGGCCCACGGTCAGACTGGGTCACAGCCTCCACCAGGTTCACCCAATGTGCCATGAGGGAGATGTAGTGTCCCTGCCCACCGGTACTTGTCCATGTGTCTGTGGTTAGGTGGACCTTCCCACAAACCGCGTTGCTGAGGACACGGATGATGTGATCCAACACGTGGCGGTGTAGGGCAGGGACGGCACAGCGGGAAAAATAGTGGCAGCTGGGGACTGAGTAACGGGGGGCTGCCACTTCCATGAGGTTGCGGAAAGCTTCAGTTTCCACAAGCCTATACGGCAACATTGACAATTGAACACTGCGCGGGGACACATGAGTGGAGGCGGGGGAGGGACATGGAGTTGGAGGGGTCCTTGCAGGGCTGGAGGCTGGAGCATCCTGGCCGGGGGCTACTAGGTCACTGACAGCATGTGACACATTGGCTGAAGCACGGTGTTTCTTCTCCAAATGCCTGCGCATGCTGCTTGTGTTCAGGGTCTTATTGTTGGCTCCCCTGCTAATCTTGGTGTGGCACAGTTTGCACACTGCTACCCGTCGATCACCCTTTTCATCCCAAAAATACTCCCAAGCTACAGAGTGTCAAGCTTTGCGCCCTTGAGCTTGACCCCTGGTAACACTTGTGGGAGTAGTAGCCCGGGCCCTGCTTCTCCCTCTGCCCAGCCCACTGCCTCTCCCAACTGGTTGTAGTGTTGATGTTGCCTTACACTCAGAACCGCTATCGTCGTGTGCCTGATCCACCCAAGTCGGATCTGTCCCCTCATCATCACCCAGCTCTTCCTCAGAATCCCCACTCTGACTTACTTCCCTGCCAACTACTTTACCCCCTAACATCTGTTTCTCGTCATCGTCCACCACCTCCACAGACGCCACAGGTAAATCCCCACCCTCATCACCCTGACACTGCACCAGCTCTTGCGAATCGGGGGAGAGCATCTCCTCCGGTAGCACATCAGGGAAGGGATCAGTATAGAGTTCCAAGGAGTAAGTCCCCACATGGGATTAGACCCTGGAGGGTCCAGGCTGGCGAGAAAGAGGGCGAGGTGGAGAATAGACAGATCCACTCCCCTGGCTGTCATGAGTGGACTGGCTGGAAGACGGGGCAGAGGACATATGGCTGGATGCGCATTCCGCCATCCATTTCAGCACCTTCTCTTGCTCTTGGGGGTTGGTCAAAGGTGTACCCTGTGGCCCTGTGATGTTTTGCAGAAAAGCAGGCATCCTGAATTGGCGTCTTTCCACTGCTCCCACAGCAGCAGGCACAGTGTCACCCCGCACACTACCACGGGCACCGCCTTTGCCCACCACACCAGTTTCACGCCCACCTCTCCCACCTCTACCACCTTTACCCTTGCCCCTGGTGTTCTACATTTGGAGACTATCTATCTATATATACAGTGCCTTGCGAAAGTATTCGGCCCCCTGGAACGTTTCAACCTTTTGCCACATTTCAGGCTTCAAACAAAAAGATATAACATTTTACATTTTTGGTGAAGAATCAACAACAAGTGGGTCACAATTGTGAAGTGGAACGAAATTTATTGGATCATTTAAACTTTTTTGTAATAATAAAACTGAAAAGTTGGATGTGCAAAATTATTCGGACCATTTCCTTTCAGTCCAGAAGTTGATTAAGGATCTCTGAATGATCCAATGTTGTCCTAAATGACTGATGAAGAGAAATAGAATCCACCTGTGTGTAATCAAGTCTCCGTATAAATGCCCCTGCTCTGTGATAGTCTCAGGGTTCTGCATAATGAAGACCAAGGAACACACCAGGCAGGTCCCTGATACTGTTGTGGAAAAGTTTAGAGCCGGATTAGGATACCAAAAGATTTCCCAAGCTTTAAACATCCCAAGGAGCACTGTGCAAGCGTCATATTGGAATGGAAGGAGTATCAGACCACTGCAAATCTACCAAGACCCGGCCGTCCCTCTAAACAAGGAGAAGACTGATCAGAGATGGAGCCAAGAGGCCCATGATCACTCTGGAAGAACTGCAGAGATCTACAGCTGAGGTGGGAGAGTCTGTCCATAGGACAACAATCAGTCCAACACTTCACAAATCTGCCCTTTATGGAAGAGTGGCAAGAAGAAAGCCATTTCTCAAAGATATCCATAAAAAGTCTTGTTTATAGTTTGCCACAAGCCCCTGGGAGACATCAAACATGTGGAAGAAGGGGCTCTGCTCAGATGAAACCAAAATCCAACATTTTGGAAACAATGCAAAACGATATGTTTGGCGTAAAAGCAACACAGCTCATCCCCCTGAACACACCATCCCCACTGTCAGACATGGTGGTGGCAGCATCAGGGTTTGGGCCTGCTTTTCATCAGCAGGGACAGGGAAGATGGTTAAAATTGATGGGAAGATGGATGGAGCCAAATACAGGACCATTCTGGATGAAAACCTGTTGGAGTCTGCAAAAGACCTGAGACTAGGACGGAGATTTATCTTCCAACAAGACAATGATCCCAAACATAAAGCAAAATCTACAATGGAATGGTTCAAAAATAAAGGTATCCAGGTCTTAGAATGGCCAAGTCACAGTCCAGACCTGAATCCAATGGAGAAGATGTGGAAAGAGCTGAAAACTGCTGTTCACAAACGTCTCCATCCAACCTCAAAGAGGAAGAATGGGCAAGAATTTCATCTCTAGATGTACAAAACTGATAGAGACATACCCCAAGAGACCGCAGCTGTAATCGCAGCAAAAGGTGGCGCAACAAAGTATTAATGCAAGGGGGACGAATAATTTTGCACGCCCCACTTTTCAGTTTTATTATTACAAAAAAAGTTTAAATGATCCAATAAATTTTGTTCCACTTCACAATTATGACCCACTTGTTGTTGATTCTTCACCAAAAATGTAAAATGTTCTATCTTTTTGTTTGAAGCCTGAAATGTGGCAAAAGGTTGAAAAGTTCTAGGGGACCGAATACTTTCGCAAGGCACTGTATATATATATACATCTATACATGTATAGGATGTATGACGTGAGCTTACACAAGTGTGCACAAAATGCTATTATGCACGCACAATACGCCCCACGGTATACACACTATACTAATGTACGTATCAGCTTTATTAGAATAGATGCCTTACAGTATCACACACTATATGACACTGTGAGAGCACCTAATGTATGATATACAGCACAGATTACAGCAGGCAACACTGGAGGGTATTCTGTATCTGTAGGGTCAGACAGTGAGGGAGGTGACAGTTACTCAGCTGTGGCTTCTCCTTTTTTTAGCTCTCCCTGGGCCAAGCATGCAGTGATAGGAAGGGTGCACCTTTTTGTCCCTTTGGGGCACTCCCTGGCTTTGGGGCTCCTGCCTGGTATTAGGTGGGGTGCCATTGGTGTGAATTGGTTTTGAGGTGCAAGGCAGTAGAGCAGGGTAATGGAGGCCGGTGAATGGAAAGTAGAGTCAATGACCAAACCTGTTTTGTTGAAATAAATACAGTCTCTCTTTATTGAATAGATGATGGGAGTTGCAGCAACAGTTTTAGGGGATATCACAGAGTAAGTTTTTTTTCCCCCAATAGCTTTGTATAGGCAGCAACAATGATCATAGATGTGCAATTCTGTTCACATTAACTCTTTCTGTAATCCCTGGGCTGAAGGGTGCAGATTTCAGATCAGATGGCCAGTCCATATCCAAAACGTGGTAGGCATCAAAGCAATATATCCTTTCTACAAACAGTAAAGTCTTTCTGTCATAAATGAGCGATTACCTTACTGTCTTTTCAACATTGCCTTTAAATGGTTCAACCACCTAGGGATGTCGATTCCCTTTCCCTCTGGGATTAGTCTTTTAGTTCAGTTGCTTCTTTGGCAGGTTTCCATCTCAGGGATGAAGGTTTTCTGGACTTGGCCTATTTTTCAGCAACTTACACAAACACGTCCACACTAGATCTGCATAGATTGCCCTATTCACATACTTTTTGTTGCCCATACAGAACCATAGGGGTTTACAATGCAGAGGGAAAAAGAGTGTACTGTATAATTAGAGTGCTTCAGCAATAAATCACATTTAACTCCTTAGCAGTGATCCGCTGGGTCACCGCACATACTATTATCTTTAGATAAGCTTTAATCATATTTTTAAAATGCTGCTTCTTCCATTTGATACAATTTCTTAAAAAGCATTAAAACATTTATTTAGATGGATACATATATACTTACATACGTAGATATCATGTATAGACACATATAGATAGACAGCTTCAATGTTATATTAAATAACTAACAAAAGTTAAGTTCCGGCTACACAATAGAAATTAATAAGATACAGTATAAATATACTTATATGATGTTTACCTCTTGGGAAGAATTTGAGATCTCCCAATCCAATATGACATGCATGTGAATATGGGGAAATAAGGGCTTAACTAAGTCATTAAGTATGTTTTTACAATGTGTTCATGGTCAATCCATCTGCCTATTGTTGCATAGAGACTGCGTGGCATAGACTGCATAGTGTGAACATATGTCATGCCTATTATTTAAAAAATCGCATCACATGAATAATATTGTTTTTTATACAACTCAAGCACAATCAGGTTATTTTTAGTACATTTTAAAAAGCATTTTAAAAGCTGCCATGTGAATAGCCCCATTGACTTCAATTGGGTCTAAAACCTGCCATATTGAGACAGTTGTGTTAATGTAGTTTTCTTATTACGCAATCTATATTTCTGAAATCACAATAGGTACAGATTATCATGTACGGTATATAACGGTCTATTTGGTATCACACTTGATTGGGCTGTGGATGGGATAGCTTACCGGACTATCTC
Organism: Rhinella marina; assembly: GCA_900303285.1. Lineage (NCBI taxonomy): Eukaryota > Metazoa > Chordata > Amphibia > Anura > Bufonidae > Rhinella > Rhinella marina. Next base: position 89,751 of record ONZH01010358.1, read on the forward strand.
TAGAACAGAAGGATTTTTTTTTTTTTTTGTGCCAAACGTGTATAATTGTTACCTATATGAGCCACATTTGTACAATACATTTTCTTTAAGCCACACATTCTTGAGCTGATAAAGGGACCTACGTTGTCTGGAAAGCTTGCTATGTAACACAATTGTTTTTATTTTTGTTAACCATTAAGAGGCATCATACTGTACCTGCAAATTTCCAGAAATTCGATTCAGATCCTATTCGCCCTGGATAATTAAAGGTGCCCCAAATACCCCAAAAAAGGGTTGGATGACATTCTGAGGTCTCTCTCTCTCTCTTTCTTGAATCAAATCTCAATAAATTCTGATTCCAATCTGGTCTGAATTCAAAAAAGTTTGGTCAAACTTGATTGAATCTGTTAGAATTGATTCATTCATTACTACTTGTAACATCCAACATGTACTCACATAATTCTTTGTTATGGTTACTGTACATACGGAAATTCAATACCCAATGTTGTGGTATGTTAGAGACCAGGATACATTGAAAGTGACCATAATAAAGGTGGTATCCCATGCAAAATTCTGAAATCTCCTTGGGACCTTCAAACTGTCCCTATTAAAGCCTGGAGTTTGTATGACCAATGGTTGGAGTCTTTCATCCAATCATTACCAGAGGTTTAGGAAAATAAGGGTGTAACAAAAGCAATTTGGAGATGCAGGCATACTCCCCCTCCCAGCAAGCACAGTTGTGACATCACCTACAAACAGCCCTTTCAGACCCCCATCAGACCTAAGATCAGCCCTTTCAGACCCCCATCAGACCTAAGATCAGCCCTTTCAGACCCCCATCAGACCTAAGATCAGCCCTTTCAGACCCCCATCAGACCTAAGATCAGCCCTTTCAGACCCCCATCAGACCTCAGATCAGCCCTTTCAGACCCCCATCAGACCTAAGATCAGCCCTTTCAGACCCCCATCAGACCTCAGATCAGCCCTTTCAGACCCCCATCAGACGTAAGATCAGCCCTTTCAGACCCCCATCAGACGTAAGATCAGCCCTTTCAGACCCCCATCAGACCTAAGATCAGCCCTTTCAGACCCCCATCAGACCTAAGATCAGCCCTTTCAGACCCCCATCAGACCTCAGATCAGCCCTTTCAGACCCCCATCAGACGTAAGATCAGCCCTTTCAGACCCCCATCAGACCTCAGATCAGCCCTTTCAGACCCCCATCAGACCTAAGATCAGCCCTTTCAGACCCCCATCAGACCTAAGATCAGCCCTTTCAGACCCCCATCAGACCTCAGATCAGCCCTTTCAGACCCCCAGCAGACTTCAGATCAGCCCTTTAAGACCCCGTCAGCCCTTCCAGACCCCCATCAGCCCTCAGATCAGCCCTTTTGTATCCCCCTCAGACCTCAAATCAGTCCTTTTTAGACCCCCATCAGGAATTTCAGACCCCCATCAGACTAAAATTAAAAAAATCTGCTTACCTCTCCTGCGCCGCGGCTCCTCTTAATCTCAGCAGCATTTGTGCTCCTCCTTCTTCTCCGACCGGCGCTGCACTGTCACCTGACTGCATGCAGCGTCAGTTCATAGTCCTGATGCTCTACGGGGTCAGGACAGTGCAGCACCGACAGGAGAAGGAGGAGCGCTGGCCCCAGCAAGAAGACCAGGGAGGTATCTGCCCCATTCTCGGCACCTATGTATGTATACTAGTGAGCGCTTCCACTAGTATTAGCTTTATATGACGCAGGGCCATTTTACCCCTACTTTTTAGGGAAAAAGTGTGTCTTATAATGTGAAAAATATGGTACTCTGAGAAGGTAGCATCCTGGCAGTTCCCATGCAGCAACATCCATATTCCTGTACAGGGGACAGGCAGGGTAACACTCCTAGGAATTGTGCCAAGTCAAATCTGCTCAGTGGCAAATCAGATCCACATCTGCTTCCATAACAAGTGGGAAACAACTCTCTTGTGAATTTTTGGGAGACCATGAAAAGTTGGAACTACTGGACAAACTATGTTCATGGATATGTTGCTTTATCAAGCATCCAGTACTCTCACTAGATACATGAACACCATACAGGACAATGCCCTAGGAATCCATTGAACTAAGTTTTAGCTTCCAGCCCTGAGGTTCACCACTTCTCTCAGGAAATATTGCAGTTCGAGGTGATTCACTGACTAAAAATATGTAAATTACTGCTCAACGTAATTATAAATCAATAAATACATTAGTAATATGATTAGTAATACAATTAATTAATTAATTTAGGGGTCTGGTCAGGGGACTTAAATGTATTTAGAGGTTCTGGTCTGGGTTGGGAATTAATTTATATATCTAGTCACAGGTATGAAAAAATTTAGGGGCCTGGTCTCAGGCAATCAGGGGTCTGAAGTAAATAAAAGGTCTGAGGTCTAATGTTAAAAGGGTTGTCTCTCCGGAGACATTGGTGGCATATTGCTGAGATATGTCCCCAATATTTCCCACCTCTGGGACGGGATTTATCTCTAGAATGGAGCACCCAAAATAATGGAGGGTGCCCCACACAACAAGGCCACTCTCCATTTCTAGATAGTTTAGCGCTGGCTCGGATGTATCCGACAGTTCCATAGACATGAATGGAGCGGTGGCTGCACTTGAGTGGTGCGCTCTCCATTAAATTCTATGGGACGTCCCAAGATAGCTAAGAATTCTGCTCGGTTATTTTTGGCACTACAATAGAAATGATTGCACGTCAGGCAGGCATGCATGGTGGCCACTTCTTCACTTTGGGAGCTCTGTTTTAATGAGGTGGATCGCCAAGTTAGGAGCCATATTTATCATCTGACATTGATGACACATTTCCTTTAAGGAAGTGGTAAGGGATGTAGCCAAGTAAGGCAGCATTTCCCACTGTGCACATCACTATGTACTGCCCCCCAGATTACAGTCTTGGATCTTCTTCTGAGTACAAGGCTGTTAGAACTTTGGGTGGATTTTGATCACCCATCAAAGCCATAATATGACTATTCCATGTGTCAGATGTAAGACACAGCTCTATTACTGTACATTTAAAGATTTGTAAGAAATAGATGAAGTGTATAAGTACTTTATGAAACGCCAGTCATTACATATTTTAATTTCACAAAACCCTGAAATGACACCAATGATTATGAGAACTCAGTTGACTCTGCCCCAGTCTGTACAGTAAAGCTGGGAAGGGAGCTGCAGAAAACTAGAAATATCAGTCTGTCCTCAACTGACCACTGCAAAAAAATTGAATATTTAAAGGTTTTGCTAAATAAAGGATGCTATAAAAAATCATTAATTATCAAATATATTTAAAGTAATTACTTAATTTAAATGACAAGTCAACTGATATATTCCTTTACATTCTGGAAAGAACCGTAGGTAAAATGAATATATTTAAACATCTGCAGTGTGAGTCTGTTCACAATCCTCTCGTTCTCGACATTGGTCATTAGGATTTTCATTTAAAGCTCTTTCTACTCTATCAGGGATAGATCTGAAGAAACTGAGTTTAAAATCTTGACCCATAAAAACATAAATGATTGGATTGAGGCAACTGTTAAGGTAAGCCAGGATGATAATAAAAGTATTTACTATATGGAATTGAAAGTAATGCATGGGAGTTAGAGGCCAGATGTAATATGGAGACCAGCAGATGAAGAAACACAATATAACAGCGGTGATGATCCTGTAGGGTCTCTGAGATCTCGGGGGTCTCTTACTTTTTTTAAGTTTGATGAAAATGATAACATAACTGATCAAGATGATGAGAAAAGGGATCACAAACATCATAAATAACCTGATCAGTGGAAAGATTAGAAACACCATAGGAATAGGAGCATCATTTTCAGAATACGAGAAGTATAGACACAATTCATTTTCACTTATTCCAAAAAATAAGAACAATGAAATAGTCAAGAGCACACTTAGCCCCCAAATTATTGCCACAATGATTCTCCCACATTTACATGTCCTGTGCGTTTTAGCCCAAAATGGCCACATGACGGATACACAGCGGTCAATACTCATGGCCACCAGGAGGAAAACACTGGCACTCATGTTAAAAGTGAACAGAATAACATTAGGCAAGCAAAAAATAAAGTAATGCCAATGGGAATATGAGAAAACTGTAGCCCAGTCCGCAATTCTCAGAGGAATTGAAGCACAGCATAGAAAGTCCGCGATGGCCAGGTTGAGGAACCACATGGAACTCATTGTCTTCTTCATCCTGAATCCAGCAATCCAGATCACTAATCCATTACCAATAATCCCGAGAAGAGCAATGATGCTAAACAAAGGAATTGTAATCCTCTGTAAAATCTTAATGTTGTAAACAGTTGTGTTACTTGTCCAAAACATTCTGTAACGTAACCTTAGAAGAAATGAAAGGGTAGAGATTAGTCTCATGAACAATTTATAGCTCAATAAATTGCTATGGGTATTCATGGAAAAGAGGGGACAAAACCCAGAGTAAGGTCACATATAAATGTTAGGTCATACTGTAATATTCCCACATCCCAGAATGTGAGATCCCAAGGCTCAATTACCTTCCCTTCCGAATCTCCCAAATGATAAAAAACACAAATTGTTAAACATAATTTCAATTATTGTTCATCTTTCTTATATTGACTGCTGACTGGTAAATTATAATTACATATTCTATAGGAAATACCTACTGAGCAACATCTAGTACATATGAGCCAGAAGTCTACACCACATTGACACTTCTTTCACTGAGAGAAGGAGTTTCTAGCTGTGTACAGAGTGATAGATCACTTCCATTCGGTATGTGCAGTACCCTAGACCTGGGGTTATCTGCAAAGTTAGTTATGCAGTGTTCATGTCCCTGTTTACAGTATACATCAGCAGATGGGGTATGGCTGGGAGTGGTTGACATTAGAGATCAGATGAGCGAATCATTCAAAAAATTATTCGCCAAACTTTTTCTAAGATTCGTCTATTCGACAAATAGATCTGTTGTATTTGCGTACAAAATATACGTTATTATGCGGCTATAAGCAAATATTTGCGCACTAATAACGAACGTTCATTTAAAATATGTACGCAACTTCTTAGAAGACGTACGCATGAGCGTACAAATAATGTACGAATCCTCAGCGTACTATTGTCTACGCGATTACGTAATACGCAGGCGTGCACTCCTCAGAGGCAGAGCAAATATTCGAAAATGGCATCCAGGCGATCCTCATCATTTAGCTCTGAAGAGCTGAAATTCCTCATCCAGCTGATGGACAGAGAGGATTACGATGGCACACACCGCCATCAAAACCAGCATAAGAAGGAGGTGATCCAGCAGGTGATCCGAGGCTTGCGCCATCGTTTCCACACCGTGCGGACCCCGGGCCAGATCCAGCGGAAATGGTCCGATCTGAAATTCAAATGCCCAGAGCGGCTTAATGAGATCCGCGCAGAGATACGGCAGGGTGAGAAACAAAATATTTGATAAGTAAAAACATGTAAAAAAAATGAGTGTACTGTATTGTATATATACCAGCAGTCACTGCGAATAATGAAAAAAGTATAGAAGGACAACGTGGTCGTGCGTAGTGCGCTGCAGTAATTTTGTTTCATGCTAGGCAACGCCTCTAACTCTCGACCCAAACAACTTAAAGAGGACCTTTCACCACTCCTAACATATCTGTTTTAATATCTTCATGCATTCCCCGTGTAATAACAATTCTGGAGCATCTATTTTTATGTCTGTATGTTGTGCCATTCCTTTATTATTTCTACTAGAAGTTATGAATGAATTGCTATTAGACCTCAGTAAAGGAACAGAGGGGAGGTAACAAGTTGGAGGTGTGTACCTGCACAGTCTGAACATGGCAGCACTGGTTAAAGTGAGTCTGTACAGGTACACACCCCCAACTTGTCACCTCCCCTCTGTTCCTTTACTGAAGGCAAATAGAAATTCATTCATAACTTCTAGTGCAAATAATAAAGGAATGGCACAACATACAGACAATAGATGTTCCAGAATTGTTATTACATGGGGAATGCATGAAGCTATTAAAACAGGCGTGTCAGGAGAGGTGAAATGTCCTCTTTAAGTTAATGTATTCTAGTCATTATTGTTAATGGTGCTGGCCGTTCTCCCGTTTGTATCAGGCAAATGCATAAGTTCGAAAGAAAGTACCCTTATATGCCCCTTCATAGTTAGCGCTTCCTCCTCCTACACACAGACTCAAAGACGTGCCCATGCTGCAGCTACTGTCAGTGGGCAATATCCAAAGAATTCCTACCGCACCGTGTTAACGATATAAAGAAAGTTATTGCACTGATAACGTTATCTATTGCCATAAATACCTTTTTAGAAGAAAAAAATATGATATGGCCGCCCTCTCAAACCCATAATATCTTCATAGTAGTATGTGTTAGTATTAAAAAGAGTCATCACCTAACAATTGTGTACGTTTTTATGTTGCAGAGCACTGTCAACGATGGCGTCACCACCGTCCAGGCAGGACGACCCCTGAAGTATCTGCAGCCTCTAATAAGTGTAAAACATATTTAATTTATTTTTCATCCAAGCTACGTGGGAGTAAGTAACTCAGTAAGAGCACTAGTGGATAGGAACGGGATCCTCCAGCCCCAAACTATTCCCATGTAGCTACAACTGTTCATTAGAGTTGAATGTAAAGCTACTTCTACACTAGCGGCAACACGGATCCAGCGGGTGAAGGGTCCCTCCGGATCCGTGTTGCCGCAGGTACACAAGTGGGGGCGGAACCGCGCTCCGGACCAAATTCACTGTAATGGGAGTGGGCCGTGGATCTGGCCGCAGCACGTTAACCCCTGCTGAGAGGCAGCCGGAGCGAAAATACAACATGTAACTGTTGTATTTTCACTCCGGCTGCCTCTCAGCAGGGGTTAACATGCTGTGGCCGGATTCGCCGCCCGCCCCCATTGCAAGGCCTGATCTAATCACCACCAGCATCAGCAAGAGGAGTATGAAATTTAGATGTAATCCAGCCATTATTCATTTTTATAAGGTATTTTTTTTGAACACTGCCCGGTGACAGATTTGTCCTTTTGGGTGTCACTCCCCCCCCCCAGCGGCACTAAAAACCCTCTCTGACATGACACTTGTGGCTGGGCAGGAAAGAAGCCCTAGTGCATAGTGGAACACTTCCGGACACTGTTGGCCTCAGGGAGGCTGCTCTTTTTTATAAATTGCAGAAGCGACACCACTAGGAGGGAACACTGAAGCCCGAGAGGTGACAGAAAATGAGGTTGTTTGCTTGAGTGGAATGGTGGAGCAGGACGAGTCTGACCCCTGGCTACATATGGATACTGTATCAGCAGATGACAGCAGATCATCTGGCTGAGACTGAGATGAGCGTGCCATCCACTCCACTACCTCATCCACTTTCTCCTCCACTACTATTTTCCGCCTTGGAGGGTTAGCCTGGTGGAACAACGGCCAAGTATTGCAAATACTACAAGTAGAAGCTCCGGCTACAGGTCTTTTGGCACTTCTGCCCTGTGCCACCTTTTTCCTTTTTTTAGAGCTCGAGGTCTGGCTGGAACTGGACCCCTTTTGCTTATCCATTCCAGACATTTTTCAATTCACTCTGTGGCCTTGCAGCTGGTCTTTGTCACTGTCTCTCCCTATCTCTCTCTGTCTCTCTCTCCCTGCTTGATTAAATACTAGCCCTGAACTGGCCCTGCAGTATCCCTGATATGTGTAATATCTCAGGTCTCAGAACTTCACACACAGTGCTTCTGCTCGTCTCAGCAGTCACAGCAGAAGTGATGCATCACTGGCTTACCGAGCCTGAGCCAATCAAAGCAACCCCTGCCCACTAGGCCAGGTGACCGCTTTCTTCCTAGGCTTTTGCGCACGATAAACGAACTAACAGTAAAAATTTGCTAATGAACTGAATTCGTATGCAACAGCATATAGAGTAACTTATACAGTACGTAGCAATAGCGTATAATTTATAGGACAAACTACGTAGCGAATGCGTACAAAGCCAAAGCGAATCACCTAATATTCGGATTCACTTCGCAGCTAAAAATTACCAAGATTTGATACAAACCAACGAATCGACGAATCGATTCGCTCATCTCTAGTTGACATTAGGAATGGGACTAACCACCCCCTTACTTCCCTCGACTTAGAAGTTTGCTTCCATCATTTTACCCTGCTTCTGAAACATTGTTTAAAGGGAACCTGTCACTTGCACATTAAGTTGAGCTGAGCAGATTGATATATTGCTTTATAAAAAAAGATTGAGTATATCTTTATTCATTTGCAGGAGTGAGGAAGCAAATTGCTAATGCTGCAAGGGTCTTAGGGACCAGCCAGGAGCGTAGCTAAAGGCTCATGGGCCCTGGTGCAAGAGTTCAACTTGGGACCCCCCCAGCGCTGGTGCACCTAGCTTTTCTGCCGGCCAAGTCAAAAATTGAACCCCCCCATGCCAAATTATCACCCTAACCTTTTCCCTCCTAACATTACGTATATCACTACAGAACATACAGGGTAAGGCGACATTCACACCACAGTTGTTTTTGCGGCCTCTGATCTGCATATTTTGTGGCTCAGATGCGGACCCATTCACTTCAATGAGCACTGTGTGCTGTCCGAATCTGTATGTCCATTACTATTTTTGTCCGTTTTGAGGACAAGAATAGGCATTATAACAGTGGATCTGCAAAAAAAAAAAAAAAGCCATACGGAACATCATCCTTTCTTTGCAGATCCGCAATTTACCTTTTACATCAGTATAATACAGCGCCCCATACCTCCTACATTCAGTATAATACAGAGCCTCATACCTCTTACATCCAGTATAATACAGCGCCCCATACCTCCTACATTCAGTATAATACAGCGCCCCATAACTCTTACATCCAGTATAATACAGCGCCCCATACCTCCTACATCCAGTATAATACAGCGCCCCATATCTCTTACATCCAGTATAATACAGCGCTCCATACCTCTTACATCCAGTATAATACAGCGCCCCATACCTCTTTCATCCAGTATAATAGAGCTCCTCATACCTCTTACATCCAGTATAATACAGCGCCCCATACCTCTTACATCCAGTATAATACAGCTCCCCATACCTCTTACATCCAGTATAATACAGCGCCCCATACCTCTTACATCCAGTATAATACAGCTCCCCATACCTCTTTCATCCAGTATAATAGAGCTCCTCATACCACTTACATCCAGTAAAATACAGCGCCCCATACCTCTTACATCCAGTATAATACAGCGCCCCATACCTCTTACATCTAGTATAATACAGCGCCCCATACCTCTTACATCCAGTATAATACAGCGCCCCATACCTCTTACATCCAGTTAAATACAGCACCTTATACCTCTTACATCCAGTATAATACAGCGCCCCATACCTCTTACATCCAGTATAATACAGCGCCTCATACCTCTTACATTCAGTATAACACAGCGCCCCATACCTCTTACATCCAGTATAATACAGCGCCTCATACCTCTTACATCCAGTATAATACAGAGCCCCATACCTCTTACATCCAGTATAATACAGCGTCCTATACCTCTTACACCCAGTATAATAAAGCACCACATACCTTGAACATCCAGTATAATACAGCGCCTCATACCTCTTACATTCAGTATAATACAGCGCCTCATACCTCTTACATTTAGTATAATACAGCGCCCGCATACCTTCTTACATCCAGTATAATACAGCGCCTCATACCTCTTACATCCAGTATAATACAGCGCCCCCATACCTCTTACATCCAGTATAATACAGCGTCTCATACCTCTTACATCCAGTATAATACTGCGCCCCATACCTCTTACATCCAGTATAAACAGCGCCCCGCACTACTCTTACATCCAGTATAATACAGCGTCCCATACCCTCTTTCATCCAGTATAATACAGCTCCCCATAGTATAATACCTCTACCTACATCCAGTATAATACAGCGCCCCATACAGTATAATACAGCCCATACCTCTTTCATCCAGTATAATACAGCGCTCCCATACATCTTTACATTCAGTATAATACAGCGCCCCATACCTCTTATCCATCAGCAGTATAATACAGCGCCCCATATACCGCTTACATCCAGTATAATACAGCGCCCCATACCTCTTGCGCACATACCTCTTACATTCCAGGTATAATA
>ONZH01010359.1:0-23683 GCA_900303285.1 Rhinella marina
TTTTGCTGATCTGAGGTCTGATGGGGCACATTCTGCTGATCTGAGGTCTGATGGGATGGGGGCACATTCTGGTGATCTGGGGTCTGATGGGGGCACATTATCTGAGGTCTGATCTGCTGATCTGAGTCTGATGGGGGCTGCTGATCTCTGATCACATGATCTGATGGTCTGATCTGGGGGCATTCTGATTCTTCTTCTGATTTTAGGTCTGATGGGGGGCACATTAAGCTGATCTGATCTGAGGTCTGATGGGGCACATGCATTCTGCTGATCTGATCTGAGATCTGATGGGGGGGGCACATTAAGCTGATCTGAGGTCTGATGGGGCACATTCTGCTGATCTGAGGTCTGATGGGGGCTGCTGATCTGAGGTCTGATGATCTGAGGTCTGATGGGGGCACATTAAGCTGATCTGATGGGGCTGATCTGGGTTTGATCTGGGGTTAAGCTGATCTGAGCTGCTTGCTGATCTGAGTCTGATTATCTGATGGTCTGATGCTGATCTGAGGGGGGGCACATTCTGATCTGAGGTCTGATCTGAGGTCTGATCTGGGGGCAGATTTGAGGTCTGAGGTCTGATGGGGCACTTGATGGGGTCTGATTGGGGGGCAAATTTCTGATCTGGGTCTGATGGGGGCACATTACGCTGATCTGAGGTCTGATGGGGCAGGTGTTAGATGACTTTAATTTAATGGGGACAGGTTTCCTTTAACGTAGGAGTTCCCCTGTTTTTTTACTCCTATTACTCCTATATTTTACTGCATTATGTGGTAGAGTATTTAGACTAGGGTATGTAGAAAGTCTATTGTACTGTACTTAACAGCATAGATGATCTAGCAGTTTATATAGTCATCTTTTTAATACAATATTATAACCACAACTAGTAGTATGTGCCTGTGAAGTTGGAAACGTGCGTTTGGGAAGCCACTAAGTGGGGGGCCCACTCAAGTATGTTTTGCCCCCCCTGTGCTGAACCTCTAGCTACGCCTATGCTAATCACATTACCTCTCCGGCTCAGATGGCTGGCAGGGAAGAGCTGCGTCTGCTTTAATTTACCTCCGGCTAGCAGTGGCAGGGGATCGCAGTGGAGGCCAGCTTTCCTTCCTGGCTCCTCCCAGCTGCGCTTTCAACTATGACCTTACTCAGTGCTGCACCTCACACATTAAAAATCAGGCGCTCCATGATCAGATCTCCCCTATGTCAAATCACCCCCCCACCCACATGATCTCAGCATGGGGGGTGGTGTCATCTGAACGTGGACGACTGTCATCTGAGTGTGGGCGGTCATCTGAGCATGAGGGTGTCATCGTAGCATGGGCAGTGATCTGAGCATGAGGGGTGATCTGAGCATGAGGGGGTGATCTGAGCATGAAGGGGTGGATCTGAGAAAGAGCAGTTGATCTGAGAAAGAGCGGTGATCTGAGGAAGAGCTGTGAATCTGGGAATGGGGCGGTGATCTAGGCATGGGCGGTCATCTGAGCATAGGGCGGTCATCTGGAGCATGAGGGTGGTCATCTGAGCCTGTTCATTGTTGTGGCTACTGAGCTGTGCATGCTATGCAATATTGTTTAAGTCAGTGTTATTTGATTGGCGGGGGGGGGGGCGCTTTTTTAATGTTCGCCCTGTTGGTAAAATTCCCTATAAACTGCCTTGCCTGTACTGCGGGCAGGGAGGGAGAGGTGTCTCCCCTGCCCGTTCCTCTGATAGGCTGCAGCTTATCAGAGGCCGGCTCAGGCGGCACGATGACGTCATCGCGCCGCCTGAGCCGTACAGCGCGGGACACAGGCCGGAAGAGGCCTGCATCGCATCGCTGCTGGCTCCATAGAGTTAAAGGGGTATTCCCATCTCACAAATGTAGTTTGTATAGTTAGATATAGCCATACCAATATTATTACTAATAGAATATATTATATATAAAATGTACCGTTTAGAAGATTTCCTATTTGTATATCCATTGTCCACACACATCAGTCAGGCTGTTGCCCCTGGTTACGGCCACCGCGGCCATGCAGTAGTGGTGGCCAGCTTGCTCTGAGGTAACTGCTGTATTGTGAACGCACATTGCATGAGCATGCGGAGACACATCTTAGGGTTGTAGCATTTTTGTCTGCGCTTCCAAAACGCAGAGAAACGGATCCTGTTCCAAGATCAATTCATCTCTTTGGAGCAGGATCCGTTTATAAAGTCTAACGTTTTGGACGGATCCTGACCATTGTGTTTTGGACTGGTAGCCGTCGAAAACGTAGATGTGAAAGTACCCTAAGATGTGTCTCCGCATGCTCATGTAATGTACGTTCACAATACAGCAGTTACCTCAGAGCGGGTTTGAAAAGGAGCAAGCCGACCACCACTACTACATGGCCGCTGTGGTCGTAACTAGGGGCAACGGCCTGACTGATGTGTGTGGGACAATGGAAATACAAATAGGCAAATCTAAACGGTACATTTTATATAAATACATTCTATTAGTAATAATATTGGTATGGCTATATCTAACTATACAAACTACATTTGTGAGATGGGAATACCCCTTTAAGTATTAGTGCTTATTTTTTTTTATTGTTGCAATCACGGACCTGAGCTCTATTGGGGGCACTGGGGGCATTTTACTGGCACTGGGGGCATTTTTACTGGCACTGGGGGCATCATTTCTTACTGGCACATGGGGGTACTGGGGGCATTTTTACTGGCACATGGGGTCACTGGGGGCATTTTTACTGGCACATGGGGGCATTTCTTACTGGCACATGGGCCACTAGGGGCATTTTTACTGGCATTGGGGGCATTTTTACTGGCACTGGGGGCATTTCTTACTGGCACATGGGGGCATTTTTACTGGCACTGGGGGCATTTTTACTGGCACTTGGGGGAATTTCTTAATGTCACATGGGGGCATTTTTACTGGCACAGGGGCATTTCTTACTGGCACAAGGGGGCACTGGGGGCATTTTTAAGTCATCGCGCCGCCTGAGCCGTACAGCGCGGGACACAGGCCAGAAGAGGCCTGCATCGCATTGCTGCCGACTCCATAGAGGTAAGTATTAGTGTTTATTTTTTTTATTGTTGCAATCACAGACCGGAGCTCTATTGGGGGCACTGGGGGCATTTTACTGGCACTGGGGGCATTTTACTGGCACTTGGGGCATCATTTCTTACTGGCACATGGGGGCACTGGGGGCATTTTTACTGGCACATGGTGGCATTTTTACTGGCACATGGGGACACTGGGGGCATCTGTTACTGGCACATGGGGGCACTGGGGGCATTTTACTGGCACTGGGGGCATTTTTACTGGCACTTGGGGCATCATTTCTTACTGGCACATGGGGGCACTGGGGGCATTTATTACTGGCACATGGGGCATTTTTACTGGCACATGGGGACACTGGGGGCATCTGTTACTGGCACATGGGGGCACTGGGGGCATTTGTTACTGGCACATGGGGGCACTGGGGGCATTTCTTAATGACAAGGATGCACTGGGGCATTTTTACTGCCACTGGGGGCATTTCTTACTGGCACATGGGGGAACTGGGGGCATTTTTACTGGCACATGGGGGCATTTTTTACTGGCACATGGGAGCACTGGGGGCATTTCTTACTGGCACATAATTTGGGGGACATTTCTTACTGGCACATAATTTTGGGAGCATCTATGGGGTGGGACACTTTTTACTGGCACATGATTTTGGGGGGAATCAATGGGGGGAACTCCTGGTGCATTATTGGGGCATTTCTTACCTGCACATAATTTGGGGGCATCTATGGGTGTGGAGCACTACTCAGTTATTTTAGGACACTGTGTGCCAATAATTATTGAAGGGCACTATCTGTGTGGTACTAGTGGCACAGGGACACTTTTTACTGGCACATGATTTTGGGGGGGAATCAATGGGGGGAACTTCTGGTGCATTATTGGGGCGTTTCTTACTGGCACATAATTTGGGGGGCATCTATGGGTGTGGAGCACTACTCAGTTTTTTTAGGACACTGTGTGCCAATAATTATTGAAGGGCACTATCTGTGTGGTACTAGTGGCACAGTACTGGGGGTGGTAGGAGTAAACTAAGATTTTTTTCTGTCAAACTGCAGAGATGAGAAATGGCTGAAAAATGGCGTCTGGTCTGAAAGGAGAAGATGAGGAAAGAGAAGATCTACATCAGAGGAGACGGCACTGGATGTAAGAGGTAGGGGGTGCTGTATTAGGCTACATTCGCACGAACATTGTGTTTTGCAGTCTGCAAATTGCGGATCCGCAGAAAAAGGATGATGTTCCATTTGGCATCCGTTTTTTTTTGTGGATCCACTGTAACAATGCCTATCCTTGTCCGCAAAAGGACAAAAATAGGAATGGACATACAGATGCGGACAGCACACAGTACTGATTTAAGTGAGTGGGTCCGCATCTGAGCCACAAAATATGCAGATCGGAGGCTGCAAAAACAATGTGTGAATGTAGCCTTGCCCTGTATGTTCTGTAGTGATATATGTAATGTTAGGAGGGAGAAGGTTAGGGTGAGAATTTGGCATGGGGGGAGGGGTTCAATTTTTGACTTGGCCGGCAGAAAAGCTAGGTGCACCAGCACTGAGGGAAGAGGGGCCAAGCTGAACTCTTGCACCAGGGCCCATGAGCCTTTAGCTACGCCCCTGGGTATTGCTGTAATCGTACTGAACCAGCAAATGAAGGGCACAAGTTAGGGCACTGCATAGTGAACACTGTAAAAAGAAAACCCATAAAACTGTGGCAGGATTGCATTTTTTTTCCAATTCCACCATGTTTGGAATTTTTTTTACAGCTTCCAGCTACATCTTATGCAGTACTAAATTATGCCATTAGAAAGTACAACTTGTCCTGCAGAAAACAAGTCCTATATGACTATGTGAATGGAAAAATAAAAATGTTATGACTCCGAGAGGGCTTGGAGGAAAAAACGAAAATGCAAAAATGGAAAATTGCTCCATTAACAAGGGATTAAATTCGATCTGAATCAACAGTGCTCTGATTGCCTGGAAACACACTCTCTCTCCTTGATTCTCCCAAATTGAATTACACAAAATTTGGATTTGATAAAGAATTTTTTTTAAACATTCTGGTCAAATTTCTGAATTTTAGAATTGATTTGCTCATCTCTATTGCTTATCCATCCGTTGTAGAAAATGGTTAGTTTCCAGAGTGTCCACTAAAATGAGCCCCACATTATGTGCTTGTTTCCTCCTCTATTCATATTTCATGATTCTTGGTCCAGTTCCAAATCCCCTTACTAGCTAACAAGACAGTTACTCTTTTTCAAAGTTTTTCGAAGTATTTACTTGGCTCAAGGCTAAGGTCTTTATTGTGCCAATATTGTCTTAATGGCTATGAGGAGATCATTTTGGCAAGCAATGTTTGGAACTAGAGATGAGCGAATCTATTCGCCACTTCGTAGATTATATACGGATCTACGCAATTTTTCAGTCCGAAGCCAATCTGGATTTTTTCGGATTTGCTCCGTTCGAATCTTAAATGTTCTTAAACATTTGTACACATACGCTACGTACTTGTCTGATGAATTGTACGCAAATGCTACGTATCAGTTAATTTATACGCTGAGCAAACTTTTACTCTATGTTCGTTAGTCGTTGGGAAATAGGCAGCAAAAAGCCCGGGAAGAAAGCGGTCACCTGACCTAGTGGGAAGGGCTTGCTCTGATTGGCCCATAGGCTCGGTAAGTCTGTGACACTTCAGTTGTGCTGCGACTGCTGAGACGAGCAGAAACACTGTCTGTGAAGTTCAGAACTGTGTTCAAAAAGTGGTGTAATTGTTCTGGGCATCCATAATACAGATATCAGGGATACTGCAGGGCCAGTGCAGGGCAAGAGTAGGGCATGTGCAGGGCTAGAGACAAAGATCTGCAGGGCCACAGTCAAGTGAAAATATCTGGCATGGAAAAGCAAAAGGGTTCCAGTTCCAGCCAGACCTCGAGCTCCAAAAAAAAAGAGAAGGTGGCACAGGGCAGCAGTGGCAAAGGACATGTAGCTGGAGCTTCTACTCATAGAATTCGTAATAGTTGGCCACTGATCCACCAGGCTAACCCACCAAGTAGTGGAGGAGAAAGTGGATGAGGTAGTAGAGTGGATGGGACACTCATCTCAATCACAGCCGGATGATGTGCTTTCTTCTGCTGATACAGTTTCATGTAGCCAGGGGTCAGACCACCACTCTGACAGACAATATAGGACGCTCCTTGCAGCTGTCTCTCTGCAGCACCATGCACGTCACGGTCGACACCTGGAGCAGTGCTTATGGCCAGGGGCAATACATATCCTTTACGGCCCACTGGCTGAATGTATTTAGTGGCAGCGAGGCAGGAACCCCCCAGCAACAGAGCCTATTGCATTTGGCACCTCCACACGCTTTCCAGCCAGGATTGCAGACCACCCAACACTTATCCGCTCCCTCCTCCACCTCCACGGGCAGTCCGCCTGCTGGAGCATCAGGGCTGAGAGTTGACCCCCCCTCCTTCCTACATGTGCCAGTTTAAGCCCTGCCATGCTGTGTTAGATTTAATTTGTTTTGGCAACACCAGCCACACAGGTCAGTGCTTGCAGCATTACATCAAGCAGCAAATTGCACGTTGGCTGTCTCCCTGCCAGCTGCAAGTGGGCAAGGTCGTGAGCGACAACGGGACAAATGTAGTGGCAACGCTGAACCTGGAGCAATTCACGCATGCTCGCTGTATGGCACATGTCCTAAATCTAGTGGTGCAGAGATTTCTCAAAACATTCACTGGCCTGTGTACAGTGCTGGCAAAGTCACGGAAGCTTTGCAATAATTTGAGTCACTCTTATGTGTCCCGCAACGCTCTGCTGGACTTGCAGTGGCAAAACGGTCTTCCGCCACACCGGTTAATAGGTGACGTGCCAACTCGGTGGAATTCCAAGCTTTACATGTTGCAGCAGTTCCTTGAGCAGCGTAGAGCAGTGGATGACTTTGTCCAGCAGCAGCCAGAATATTCGACCGTAGGGACCGTAGGGAGTCTTAGATTTCCGTCAGTGGAGGCTGGTCTGAGATGCCTACAGTGTGCTGAAGCTCTTTGAAGAAGCCACTAAATTGGTCAGCCGGGACAGCTGCAATGTGCACGACATAGTTTCACTAATATTTGTCCTTGAAAAGACACTGACGCTCATGCAGCAGGGGGCAATGGGGAAGAAAATCATGGACATCTTTCTGCACGCCATGCTGTCACTGTAGGGGAGCCCCAACAACAAAGTTCTGTGGAGGTGCAGGAGGAGGATGAGGAGCTTCAGGTAGAGGAGGAGGATTTTGATGATGACCCGGATGAGGAGACACGGCTGGAGGAGCTGGAGTATGACGATGACACTTTCAGGGACACTGAAGTGTCTCCGAGAGAGGCTGAGATGGAAAGAACTGGCTCCTCGGGCACGCTGGCCAGGATGGCGAGCTTTGTGCTCACATGCTTACGGAGTGACAGCCGTGTCCAAAAAATAAGGCAGACTGACGAATACTGGCTGGCGATGCTTCTAGACCCACGGTATCAATCCAACATGGGGGATTTTTTTCCTCCCCAAGAAAGGGAGGAGAGATTAGCATAATTCCAGGAGAAGCTATGTAGTAACCTGGCCACAGCTTTCAGCCAGCCCCAGCCTGCTGCCAGCATCTCTGAAAAGGAGGTCCGGCAGAGTAATCCACCTCCTGTCACAACCAGCAGCAGCCAGTTAAGCCTCATGAGTATGATGCAACAATTTTTTTCAGCCTCCCAACAGCCACAGCCAAGTAAGCAGACGCAGACCACCCGCCTCAACAAACAGGTTCAGGCTTACCTGCAGTCTGGCTCGCAAAGCCTCTTCTCAGACCCCCTGGACTTCTGGGCAGCCAGAATACAACAGTGGCCGGAACTTGCCCACTATGCACTAGGGCTTCTTTCCTGCCCAGCCTCAAGTGTCATGTCAGAGAGGGTTTTTAGCGCCGCTGGGGGGGGGGGTGACACCCAAACGGACCAAACTGTCACCTGGCAGTGTCCAAAAAAACACCTTTATAAAAATGAATAAAGGCTGGATTACCTCCGATTTTCACACTCCTATTGCTGAGGCAGATAATTAGATCAGGCCTTGCAGGCCGAAATAGTCCAAGTGTCTTCCCACTGTTGCTGTTAGCCAGCTCATAAAGTTGCATGCCAAACGTCTCTTGTGTCATGGGCTGAGCGAACCCGAACTCCCTAAACCAAAATCCCTAAATTTTATTCAAATTCAAAAACTGCTGTCTACCTCCGCCTCTGTTAGCACTCAGCAGGTGAGCAGCAGTTTTTATACACCGTTCTTAGTTCTATTTAGTATTCTTACATTTGTTTTGGAGCCTCCCCCCCCGCCAAAAAAAAAAAAAAAATATATATATATATATATATATATATATATATATATATATATATATTAAAAAAAAATAAAAATGGTATTAAAAAATAAAATTGTTACACTGTTGTTACCTCTGCCTCTCGTTACAAGTTACATTAGGGGAGATTGTTATACTCCACCGCAGTTTGTTGTATTTACTAATCACTCTCTGCTAATATACCGTGTCCCCTACTACTACTGGCTGTGGCACCCATGAAAAGCCCATATATAATTTTCACAAGCCAAGCCTTTTTCTCTTACTGTAATCCGTGAACCGTAGTTTGCGTATATATTATTAATACTTTGACCTGCAGACACCCTGTTTTCATTAATCCGGGAAAATGGCCTTTGGACAATTTTTGGAGGCTCCTGCCTAAAGAGGCATCCCTGTCTTCTTCACACTAATGCGGGCTCCGGCCTATGCACAATTTTTGGAGGTTTCGGCCTAAACAGACACCCCTGTCATCTTCACACTAATGTGGGCTCCGGCCTATACACAATTTTTGGAGACTTTGGCCTAAACAGACACCCCTGTCTTCTTCACACTATGTCAGGAAGGAGTTAAAGGTTTAAAATAACAATCAAAATACAGGTTTTACAAGAATAATTTTAGTAATAAATAATAACAACTTTGAACAAATAATAAAATAATAAGCACAAGAAAGGACAAAAAAAAGGTTGCGCCGACCTTTGCCGACATCTGGCCATCATCTCCTGTATTTCTCTGAGCTCCAGCTGCAGGCCGCAAATAAGCCGGGAGGCAGCATGGAGCCTGGTCTCAAAACGGCGTATGGCTGCCTCCACTTCTAAGTCAGTGGGGATATTTGTAGGGGTGGAAACAGTAATATAATTAGTATGATTAAGTTAACATGTATCTGTATTGAGCCTTTTCTTTTTTTTTTTTCTTTGAACTGCTCACTGAAAAGGCCACACATGGTCAGTTTGGGGTTTGCACTTACTGGACACCCATTCTGAGTGGTCTTCCCATGGTCCCAGGGGAAAACTCCTCCCTGACGGTTGGAGCTGCAAAAGATAAAACATACATTTAGCTTATATTTTGAAGAGAGAAGGTCCATCCATTACACTTTTTATTTTACCTACCTTCTACCTCTGGAAGTTGGGCTGGTGGTGTTGGAGGGGCAGGTGGGATCCTCTCTCACTGTTGAAAAAGGATGAGAGGGGCTCCTGACGGTGACGTTGGTGATGCCGTCATTGACGTTGCTCTGCAGCATAAATCCGTACACAATTGTTATGATGACCGTTTTTAATACTAAAACTGTATACTACTACGAAGATATTATGGGTGAGAGGAGGGCCATATCCATTTTTTCTTCTAAATGGGTATTTATCGCAATAGATATCGTTATCACAATAATTTTCTTAATATCGTTAACACGGTGGGAATATTTTTGATATCGCCCACTCACATTAGCTGCAGCATGAGCACGTCTTGGAGTCTGTATGTAGGAGGAGGAAGCGCTAACTATGAAGGGGCATATATCTAAGGGTACTTGAACTTTCTTTCACACTAGTGCATTTGCCTGACACAAACAGAAGAACGGCCAGCCCCATTAACAATAATGGGGGACAGCGCTGATCCCGCCGCTATCCGGCATGATAGCCGGGAATTGGCAGGACAAATACTGCAGAACAGCCTGCAGGATCACCACCACATATGTGAAAGGGAAATTACTGGGAGGGAGCATAACTTCACTTGTTTGGGTGGAGTTAGATGCGTTGTCTAGCAAGAAAGAAAATTGCTGCAGCACACTACGCACGCCCACGTTGTCCTTCTATATGGTTTTCATTATTGGCACTGGTATATATACAATACAGTACACTAATTTTTTAACATGTTTCTACTTTTCAAATATGTTGTTACTCACCCTACCGTATCTCTGCGCAGATATCATTAAGCCGCTCTGGGCACTTAAACTTCAAATCGGACCATTTCCGCTGGATCTTGCCCGGGGTCCGCACAGTGTCAAAGCGATGGCACAAGCCTTGGATCACCTTCTGCACTATCTCCTTCTTCTCCTGGTTCGGGTGTCGGCTCCGCTCCGGGTCCGGCGCTCCTCTGTCTTCCCTGGCTGGCTCTGCACTGTCCTGACCACTTACAGCTTAGAAGCCAGAGGAGCGCCGGACCCAGAGCAGAGCCGCGGTGCAGGACAGGTAAGAGAGGTTTTTATTTTATCCTTATGTGCTGGGTGGGCTGAACTGAGGTCTGATGGGGGTATATTTATTTAATATGGGGGCTTATGGACTGATCTGAGGTCTGATGGGGATAGAGGGGTCTGATCTAAGGTCTGATGGGGGCATATTTATTTAATATGGGGGCTTATGGGCTGATCTGAGGTCTGATGGGGATAGAGGGGGCTGATATGGGGGCTGATCTGAGGTCTGATGGAGCATATTCATTTAATATGGGGGCTTATGGGCTGATCTGAGGTCTGATGGGGATAGAGGGGGCTGATATGGGGGCTGATCTGAGGTCTGATGGGGGCACATTTGTCTAATAATGGGGGCTGATGGGCTGATCTAAGGTCTCATGGGGCAGAGTGGGCTGATATGGGGGCACAGTGGGGTGATATGGGGGCTGATCTGAGGTCTGATGGGGGCACAATGGGCTGATATGGGGGCACAGTGGGCTGATCTGAGGTCTGATGGGGTTCTGACATGGAGGGCTGATATGGGGGTCTGATGTGATGTCCTGAAATTTATGGGGGGTCTGATATGAGGTGTGATGAAAAATAATTTTTTCTTATTTTCCTACTCTAAAATCTGGGGTGCGTTTTATAAAGTGAAAAATACGGTAGTCTTCCATAGATGTGAGTTATTCTTGACCATAGTCAATAAAATATGGTTGTGTTTGTAATCCTGTTCTTTCTATAATGATATTATTTTTAAAGGATTTTATCTCCACAACTTCTTCTCAGTGATTGTGCCATGATGAATGCTCCTTTAGCAGCTAGGGGAATAGAGAAGATGTGTCGTCACTTCATAAATCAATAATCTTATTGGTTCATGTGAATAGTTAACCTTGATTTATGCGTAAGAGCACCCGACTACAAAAAAGTCTTTGACGACAAAAAAACAACTGGATTTTATTCTTAGAAGTGAAAGAACTATTAATCATACCGTAGAAAACTAAGACCAATGTTTTTTTTTGGCTACCCCACATTAATTAGTAGAGTGATCACCTTGTTTTTGCGTGTATAGTGCCCCAGTGTTTAATAGGGTTTAGGAAATATAAAGATGTAGCCAGCATTAAAGTCAAACCTGATGTGTTCTCCCACTAGCTTATGTCACTAACTTGATTTAAATATGTGAAAAGCTTCTGATGCTTAAAGGTGGTTTTGAGTTAAACTGCTGGGATGAACCGCTATCCCACTGACTTTGTGCTGGCTACATCTCTATGCCAATGTTTATGTTGTTGTCTATGTGCACTGTTGTGACAATATAAACCCTGACCCACATTTAACAATGTGAGTATTTGACACACCTAGGTTTAGAAAAGTTTTCTGCACTTAGCCCAGAAAGGGGGAGTGGCGTAACAGAAAAGGACATGGTTTCACAGGAAATAGGTGTGACCTAATATGCAACATTTTCGAACAAAATTGTGTCACAATTCTGGAGTAAAATTCAGTTTCAATGTTTTCATTCAATGGTTGGCATAGAGCTATACAAAAGTGTCTATCCATGAACCAAATTGAATATCCAGCATGAGCCAATGTGATAAATTTGGTGCATATCCCGACAGCCTGTATAAGCTTACACTGTCTACAGTGAAAGAGGGAAAAAACAGTCTTGTGTGAAGCTGTTTGGGAACAGCACCTATACAACCAGACAAACAACAGAAGTTTGTGAGCATTTGTGTGTTTGATTTCAAGTGTGTGTTTGTATTAAGTGTGTGACTTTAGAGTAAGTGACTTGACATCCAGGAGGGGACCACAATAAATCAGTTGCTTAACACTGCACTGTTTGTATTGTATTTTTTCTCTTTTCTTGTGTAATCACCATTAGTATGGGTTCCATTACTGACAATGTAGTCCAGTGCAGGGAAATATCAGTTCAGGTTTAGCTCTGCTGTAGCAAGACACTTCCTCTGCCAGTCAGGGGAATGTCAGATCCAGTAAGCAGGGGACCAGGAGAGTAGGGCAGGTCAGACAGGTGCTGGTAGTGGGAGACTCAATTATTAGGGGTAGAGATGAGCAAAGAGAGCTTCGGATCCTAGATCCGAAATCGATTAGCTCAAAACTTCTTTTTAAAGCTGTATAGAGATTCTCTAAGCAAAGCAACTTTGGATCTATGATGTTGTGCTTGTTTTGCTCATCCCTAATTAGGGGTACAGATAGAACTATCTGTCACAAAGATCAGGATTGTCAAACAGTGTGTTGTTTTCCTGGCGCTTGAGTTCGACATATTATGTATTGGGTTGACATATTACTGGGAGGGGCTGACGAAGCTCTAGTGGTCATAGTCCAACTGCAAAGCTAGAGGTAGTTGGAGCATCCTTAAAAATGATTTTAGGGATTAAGGTCACAAGCAGGGGCAAGGACCTCAAAGGTAGTGTTTTCCAAAATACTACCTGTACCAAGAGCCACACCAGAATGGCAGCGGGAGATTAGGGAGGTTAACAAGTGACTCAAGGACTGGTATAGAAAGGAGGGGTTTCCTAGAGAACTTGGTTGACTTCTCTGTCGGCTACAGGTTCTATCGTAGGGATGGGCTGCACCTTAGTGAGGAAGGTGCAGCTGTTTTGGGGGAGAAGATGGCTAAAAGGTTGGAGGAGTATTTAAACTAGGGAATGGGAGGAGGTAATTACATTATAGGAGGGGAAGATAGTTTATAAAGTGATCTGGTGCGAGATAATGAAACTAGGGGTGGAATGGTGGGGGGAGGGGGGACTAGAACAGTTCATAAAGAAAGGTGTAGGGTAAAAATATGCAAAAACCCCTTAATTGTATGTATATTAATTCCAGAAGCCTGATTAATAAAATTGGTGACCTGGAATTAGTAATGTCTGAGGAGAACTGTGACATAGTGGGAATAACTGAGGCATGGTTGGATGATACCTATGACTGGGTGATTAACGTACAGGGTTACAGTCTGTTTAGAAAGGATTGTCAAAACTGAAGAGATGGAGGGATTTGCCTTTATGCACATGGGAAGGGAAAATATACAGTATGTCACCAGTACATACTAAATGGTAAAACACTGGGTAACACTGACATGGAATAAGACTTAGGAATTTTAGTGAATAGCAAATTAAGCTATAGAAACCAATGTCAGGCAACTGCTGCCAAGGCCAATAAGATAATGGGTTGCATCAAAAGGGGCATATATGCAGGTGATGAGAACATAGTCCTGCCACTTTACAAATCACTAGACAGACCACACATGGAGCATTGTGTACAGTTCTGGGCTCCTGTGAACAAGGCAGTCATAACAGAGCTGGAGAAGGTTCAAAGGAGGGCAACTAAAGTAATAACTGGAATGGGTGGACTACAGTACCTGCCTGAAGCCCACACTCTGGGAAGATACAAGTTAGGGAAATGAACATGTGGCCTCACTGTGGGTAGAAATACATGGAGGCAAAAACAATAATAAAATACTGACAGGAATTTGTTAAGCCACCTAATATACCACAGTCCACAGAAAATCTGCTACTAAAGGAGATAGATGATGGGGGACTTCAACTACCAAGATAATGACTGGGAAACTGAAAGCTGTAGATCTCATAAAGGAAACAGGTTCTTGGCAATAACCAAGGACAACTACCTTTCCCAACTGGTTCTGGGCCAGCCATACTGGACTTAATACTAACCAATAGACCTGATGGAACAAAAGATGTGCCAGTCGGGGACACCTGTGATAGTGATCAAAAAATAATAACAGTGTTTCTTCAGGGAGGGATAAAAATACCAAACTTCAAAAAAGCAAACTGTGACCAGCTAAGAGAGGCATTCTAAATTCTAATTGCGAGATGTACATAAAAGGGTGAGGATCAAGAAGAAAACAATGTGGATAAATGGAAATGTAAAGAAAGTAATACATGACAAAAAGAAAGCTAAGTTAAAACACTATAACGGGAGGGTTGCAAGGTAGCATTGAAAAACTATAAAGAAAAAAAATGAATATGTAAAAGACAAATTAAAGCAGCCAAACTGGAGAAAAACTAACCCTAAAATCTTCTTCAATTATATAAATGGTAAACTATATAATTCTGAAGGTGTCGACTCTTTATCTATTTACCGTAGCACTTTACAGACATTAGCATCACTCTAATATTTTTTAATCCGCTGTATTCACTGAGAAACATACTGTAAACTGTCAGACAAAATGCAGACAGTAAATTTCCCATTAAAAGTGGCCTGTCTGACCCAGGAAGTGCAGCAGCATCTTAAAAAGATTAAAATAGACAAATTGCCAGGACCAGATGGCATATGTCCCCATATCCTAACAGAATTAAGTAATGTCATAGGCAGACCCTTATTTCTGATACTTAAGGACTCTATATTGGGAGTGTCCCATAGGATTGGCGCTTAGCAAATGTGGTGCCAATATTCAAAAAGAGGTCAAAAACAGAGCCTGGAAACTATAAGCTGGTAAGTTTAACATCTGTCTTGGGTAAACTGTTTGAAGGTTTTCTAAGAGATGCTATATTGGAGTACCTCAATGAAAATAAGTGAATAATGCCATATCAGCATGGCTTCATGAGTAAGTTCTAAACTTGACTGCGGCGAGTCAATGGATGTCATATATCTTGAATTCTCCAAAGCATTTGATATTGTGCCACATAAAAGTTTAGTATATAAAATGAGAATGCTTGGAGTAGGCGAAAATGTGTGTAGATGGTAAAATGTAAGTAAGTAAAATGACTCAGTGATAGAAAACAAAGGTTAGTTCAACATGTTTACCATACACACGGTTGTAGCTGTAAGGAAAATAAAAGATTAAAATTGACCGTCTTCTGGCGCCAGAACCTCCCTAACCAGCGGGAACAGATGACTTGGTGCTTTTATGTCCCATCACCTTTCTGTGATACTTACGTTAAGTCCCTGTCACGTTCTATCACTAGTACAGGGGTATGTGCAGCCCTGAGCTTAACCCCAACCTCTGACCCTGCCTACTTGCATGGCCTGTCCTAGGCAACGGCGTACAACTAGTCGACGTTCCCTAGCCTAGGTATGTGCTGGAGGGTACAGGGAGGGGGAACAACGAGGATAAAACAATAAACAAAGCCAGAACAGACACAATAACGGCTAGTCAGCAAGCCAAAGTCAAACCAGGAAGTAACGTCAAAACCAGGGGAGCAAGCAGGAACAAGGTCTAATAAACGAACCGAGTCAAAACCGAGAAGGAGCGAAGTACCAAGGGATGAGACTGGGACGTAGTCGAAAAACACAAGCCAAAGTCAAGTACTGAAGTCACAGAGGATCACAATCACAAGCACTGGTAGTTAGACTAATCACAGGCAACCTGTGTCTCCTGACACAGCTGTGTCGTTGCAGAGAGAAATTCACCCTCCCACCCCTGCAGCTGATTTTTTTCAATCCCCGTTGCCTGCGGAGTGGGAGAGGGCGTGGCCTGGCAGAGTTGGGGGTGTGGATTATCAAGATGCTTCGAACGGTTGTAGTCTGAAATTAGTCTATTTCATCTAAAATTTTGTGTGTCACCCTCCCACCCCTGCAGCTGACAGAAGTTTATTTTTCCCTTCATTCTTTCAATCCCTGTTGGCTGCGGAGTGGGAGGGGGCATGACCTGACAGAGTTGTGGGTGTGGCTTAGCAAAGCGCTTCACATAGGTGATTTAATCTATTTCATTTAATGTTTCTGTGTGTCGTTGCAGAATGGCTGCAGAGTGGGAGGGGGCGTGGTCTGACAGAGTTGGGGGCGTGACTTAGCAAGACGATTCAAACAGTTGTAGTCTATAATTAGTCTATTTTATCTAAAATTTTTGTGTGTCGTTACAGAGAGAAATTCACCCTCCCACCCCTGCAGCAAACAGAAGTTTATTTTTACCTTTATTTTTTCAATCCCCGTTGGCTGCGGAGTGGGAGGGGGCGTAACCTGACAGAGTCGGGGGCATGGATTAGCAAGACGCTTCACATGAGTGTATTTAATCTATTTCATTTAATGTTTCTGTGTGTCGTTGCAGAAAGAAAGTCAACCTCCCACCCATCCCTGCAGCTGACAGAAGTTGATTTTTACCTTTATTTTTTCAATCCCTGTTGGCTGCGGAGTGGGAGGGGGCGTGGCCTTACAGAGTTGGGGAGTGGCTTAGCAAAGCGCTTCGCATAGGTGCATTTAATCTATTTCATTTAATGTTTCTGTGTGTCGTTGCAGAATGGCTGCGGAGTGAGAGGGGGCGTGGCCTGACAGAGATGGGGCGTGGCTTAGTAAAAGGCTTCAAACGGTTGTAGTCTATAATTAGTCTATTTCATCTAAAATTTTTGTGTGTCGTTGCAGAGAGAAATTCACCCTCCCACCCCTGCAGCAAACAGAAGTTTATTTTTACCTTCATTTTTTCAATTCCCATTAGCTGCGGAGTGGGAGGGGGCGTGACCTGACAGAGTCGGGGGCGTGGATTAGCAAGACGCTTCGCATGGGTGGATTTAATCTATTTTATTTAATGTTTGTGTGTGTTGTTGCAGAAGGAAAGTCAACCTCCCACCCATCCCTGCAGCTGACAGAAGTTGATTTTTACCTTTATTTTTTCAATCTCTGTTGGCTGCGGAGTGAAAGGGGGTGTGGCCTGACATAGTTGGGGGTGTGGCTTAGTGAGACCTGGGGCGGGGGTTTTAAGTACTTCTTTTAGGGTGGCCTGAATTAAACGTCAATACCACGCTTATTTATGAGCCCACGCAATAGGCAGCAGTGGAGGAAAACATCTTTTATTACTACTGAACTGTAGTAATAGAAAAACACATCTCTCAATAATATAAAAATGAATTTCTGTCTGTCTGTCTGTCTGTCTGTCTGTTCTCTATGCGCGACCAAACTACTGGACCGATTTTCACCAAATTCGGCACACAGGTACATCAGGTGTCCGGGAAGGTTTTAGACCAGGTCTCATCTCTCTAGGACGTACCGTTCCCGAGATATTCCCAAAATATGATCTCCATTAGCCAACATTACAACTGGGAGCTTTGGTTTTAAACTCCAACTGCCATTCTCTGCAAAGCCACACAGGGAGGGCAGGTTTCCATAACAACCAGGTAATTATCAGCAGCTGAGGATCTCATCCATTTCTATTTACTGACACTGTTAAAGGTATTCCGGTTACCATAAATATAACTTATGTTTTTTTCTATTACTACAGTTCAGTAGTAATAAAAGACTACGACCATTCAGTACTAATAAAAGATGTTTTTTTCCACTGCTACCCATTGCGGGTCCCCATAAATTACCATGTCATCGACCTGTAATTCATGCCACTCTGACCCCCGCCCCAGATCTCGCGAAACCACGCTCCGACTCTGTCAGGCCACGCCCCCTCCCACTCCGCAGCCAACGGGGATTGAAAAAATGAAGGTAAAAATCAACTTCTCAAGTAGATAAATAATGATAGTGGCTCACCAGTCAGTCAGATGTAAATTGAGGTGCACTACTAGACAGCACACCCATATGCCGTATGTAGACAAAAGTGAATGATAAACAAGGTAAGTAGGCACACTCAGAGATGGGATTGAATAAATAGAGAGGATTATTTATTAACTATATTAAGGAGTAGTAAATAGTAAATAAGTAAAAATACGAAAAATTGTATTAAAAATGAAATAAAAATAAAAACAAAAACAAAACAATATCAGATGATATCTGGGTGGTCACTGGGAGTAACAGCTGTTGACCCAGATAAAGAATCCACTGTACTGATAAATAATAATAAATAATAAATAATAATTCTTGTGATGATTCCGGTGATTATATTAAAAATAATGTTATTACACCTATTAGTTCATTGGTGATTCAGTGGTGTGTCCAAAATTATAAAAAATAAGCAGTCAATTGGTGGTACAGTAGTTGAAATAGTCGGTGTACTACATTACCACTCTTGGTGTCCCGTGGGTCCGTTCTGTAGGTGGTCCTATTGGGGGTGTATACCGTAGTAGTAGCTGCAGCCCGTGTTTCTTGATCCGCCGTGTAATCTTGCTGTTCTGGCAGGTATACGGCGTGCTCTGTTTGGCGCGCGATTCCGGAATGCGCCTTTTCCTCTCCGATGGCGTGTCACGTGGCGTCCCACGTGGTACGCTCTTAGCCGGCAGCTGGTAGATTGCTCCGGGATATTTAAGAATCGGGCTGGAAGCAAGCTTTATAGGCGGTTATTGTATATCCTGATAGTGAAGAATTACAACTATTGTGAATATATAATCATAAAGTTCGCATTAACTCCTATATCTCCAGGTTCTCACTGCTTTCCCATACGCGTTTCGGGGTTAACGCCCCTTCCTCAGTCCTCAGTGACCACGGTGCTTCAGTGAGTGCCATAGTCTTCTCACAGCTTACCAAGTAGAGCACAATTGTATAGAGGCTATTCTTGGTATCACAGTTCAGCCCCATTCACTTCAACGAGACTGAGCTGTTCCATGGGAATATTGAACGTGATGTCACTGGCCTAGAGTAAGCTGAGAAAAGGCTACAGTACTCACAGTAGCGCTGCAATCTTCTTAAATAGGTTATTGATGGGGGTTCCATTTCTAAGACTCCACGATCAGATACTGATCACCTATCCAGTTGATAGGTCACCAGTGTAAAAAAGGAAGAAAATCCCTTTAAGATTAGTTCATAATTAGTGATGATCGAGCACTGCGATGCTCGGTTGCTCGGGTGCTCTGGCCGAACACTAGGTGGTGCTCGAGTGCTCGGCCGAGCACTCGAGTATAATGGAAGTCAATGGGAGAAACACCAGGCACCCCCTGCTCTACAGAGGAGAGGGTGTCTGGTTCATAGGGAAACATGAGAGAATGGTGAAAACACCACTGAAATGGTTAGGGAACAGCATGGGGAGGATGTCTGGACGCATCTTGGACACCAAAGTCGCTGCTATTAACGATGATGTCCGACTATTACGCCACTTTTACGGAATGACAATAATACCCCCAAAAACAGAAGATATCATCGATTTTAGAGGAAATATTGTTAGGAAAAATATATTTACTTTTACGTAAAGCGCAAGTGTTGCCAAAAATTACAAGGAAGAGGCACTCCGATACAACCGGTATATAACATAAAGGAGGGCCTCATTCACATTGTGGTACAATTGTTCATGACGTGGGACTCCTACACTCATAAAGGCTATGCACAAAGTGATAGGGCTGCCAAAAATGACAAGGAACATGCACTCCAATACCCCCTTTATTACACATAAAGGAGGGCATCAGACACACCCTTGAAAAATTATGATTGATGGCCTGTTTCTGACAATCAAAAACAATAGGGGTGATGTGCTGCTTAGCTAACCATATAAAAAATTATGGGTGACATGCTGCTGAGCTGACCGTCTAAAACATTATGGTTGACATGCCTCTTAGCTGACTGTCTAAAACATTATAGTTGAGGGCCAGCTGGTGAGCTGACCGTCTAAAACGTTATGGTTGAGGACCTGCTGGTGAGCTGACCGTCTAAAAAATTATGGTGTAGGGCCAGCTGGTAAACTTCGAGGGCAGCCTAATAATCAGTTTCATATGATGGAGGATGAGGAGGAAGAGGACAAGAAGAGGAAGGGGTACATGGGAATACAGTGAATTCAATACACCCTAAAAGCCACGTTTAAGGTTCCTTCATGTTAAGTCGCTTTCCTCTGGTGGAGTAGAGAAATCAGGGGCAATCCAGGCCTTGTTCATTTTGATAAGCGTCAACCTGTCAGCATTTTTAGTTGACAGGCGGATGCGCTTATCAGATATTATGCTCCCAGCGGCACTAAATACCCGCTCAGACAAAACGCTGGCGGCAGGCCAGCACCTCCAAGGCGTAGAGTGCCAGTTCATGCCACGTGTCCAGCTAAGACACTCAATAATTATACGGCACAGAGGGATCCCTGAGGACGTTGAAATGGTCAGCTATGTACTCCTTTACCATCTTCCAAAACTTTTCCCTCCTTGTCACACTAGACCGCTCATCAGGGTGAGGGTGCTGGCGGGGTGTCATGAAACTGTCCCAGGCCTTGGAGATTGTCGCCCTGCCTTTGTTGGAACTGCTCTGTGTTCCCCTCCTCTCCCCTCCTCGGGTGGCCAAGGAACTACGTACTCTGCCCCCAGCATTGTCAGATGGAAATTTTTGGAGCAATTTTTCGACAATGGCCTTCTAGTATTGCAGCATTTTACTTGTCCTCTCCACCACAGGAATGAGAGATGAGAAGTTCTCTTTGTAGCGGGGGTCGAGAAGGGTGAACAACCAGTAATTGGTGTTGGCTAATATGCGTATAAAACGAGGGTCACAGGAAAGGCAACATAGCATGAAGTCAGCCATGTGTGCCAGAGTCCCAACAGACAAGGCTTCACTCTCCCCACCAAGATGATGACTCTCAATATCCTCCTCATCCTCTTCCTCCTCTTCGGCCCATCCACGCCGAAGAGAAGGTGTAAACGTGCTATGGCTACCCTGTGTAGCGGTGGCAACTGTCTCCTCCTCCTCGTCCTCCTCCTCCTCCAATTCGCGCTGAGAAGACGAACCGAGGGTAGTCTGGCTATCACCCTGTGTAGGGTCTTCCCCCATTTCCATCTCTTCCACACGCAGAGCATCGGCCTTTATTGTGAGCAGTGAGCTTTTTAGTAGACACAGAAGTGGGATGGTTACTCTGATAATTGCATTATCGCCGCTCACCATCTGTGTAGATTCATCAAAGTTGCGTAAAACCTCACAGAGGTCAGACATCAATGCCCACTCGTCGCTTGTGAAGAGCGGAAGCTGACTGGAAAGGCGCGACCGTGTTGCAAGCAGGTATTTTACTACTGCCCTCTGCTGCTCACAAAGCCTGCCCAACATGTGGAAGGTGGAGTTCCAGTGCGTGCTCAGGTCGCACAGCAGTCGGTGAGCTGGCAAACGCTAGCGCTGCTGCAGCGTTGCCAGGCCGGCTGAAGCTGTAGGTGACTTGCGGAAATGGGCACACAGGCAATGCACCTTCACCAGTAGGCAAATTGGGGTAGGTTTTCAGAAACCGCTGAACCACTGAGTTGAAGACATGGGCCAGGCATGGTATGTGTATGAGGTTGGCAAGCTCCAAAGCCGCCACCAAGTTGCGGCCGTTATCAGATACAACCATGCCCGGCTGTAGGTTGACTGGCGAGAGCCACAGCTTAGCCTGGTCCCTTATGCCCTGCCACAGCTCTGCGGCGGTGTGCTGTTTGTCACCTAGGCAAATAAGCTTCAGCACGACCTGTTACCGCTTCCCGACTGCTGTGCTACACTGCTTCCAGCTACTGAGTGAAGTCTGACTGGTGTTGCAAGATGGCAATTCTGCATGGGAAGTGGAGGAGGAGGTGGAGGAGGAAGAGAAGGAGGGGTTGCAGCCGCTACTGTAGGTGGGGGCAGAAATCTGGATGGAAGTAGGGCCCGCAATCCTTGGCGTGGGTAGCACCTGTGCCATCCCAGGGTACGACTTGCTCCCAGCCTCCACAACATTCACCCAGTGTGCCGTCAGGGAAATGTAGCATCCCTGGCCAGAAGCACTTGTCCATGTGTCAGTTGTTAAGTGGACCTTGCCAGTAACTGCGTTGGTCAGGGCACCAGTTATGTTTCTGGACACATGCTGGTGTAAGGCGGGGACGACACACCGGGAAAAATAGTGGTGGCTGGGGACTGCGTAACGAGGGATAGCCACCGCCATCAGGCTGTGAAAAGCCTCAGTGTCCATCAGCCTAAACTGCAACATTTCCAGGGCCAGCAATTTGGAAAGTCGCACGTTTAGAGCTATGGCCTGTGGGTGGCAGGGTATTTGCGCTTGCGTTCAAATGCCTGGGGTAAGGACATTTAAATGCTGCGCTGGGACACTGAAGTAGATGTGCTGGCTGATGGTTCTTGCGAAGGTCCAGGTGCAGGGTGGGAGACATATGGGCCTGCGTCTTGGACAGCAGGTAACAGAGGGGAAGAGGAGGCAGTGGTCTGACCTGCAGACACAGATCGTGGACCCAGGCATTCGGCCCACCTTTTAGGGTGCTTTGCTGCCATGTGGCGGATCATGCTGGTGGTGGTCAGGTTGCTGGTGTTTACGCCCCTGCTCATCTTGGTACGGCACAGGTTGCAAATTACAATCCGTTTATCGACAGCACTTTCCTCAAAAAAACGCCAGACTGCAGAACAACTAACCCATGGCAAGGGAGATTGCCGCAAGGGGCTGCTCCGGGGAACAGTTGCGGGCCTGGTTGGCGTGGCCTGCCTTCTCCCTTTTTCCACCCCACTGCCTCTTCCAGCCTGTTGCACTGCTGCGGATCCCTCCCCCTCTGTACTGCTGTCCTCGCTCGGCTTGCCATCTTTCCAGGTTGGGTCAGCAATTTCATTGTCCACCATCTCCACTTCCACTTCCTCACTCTGGTCCTCCTCCTGACATGGTGACCTAACAGGAACCTGACTTAACTGTGTCTCATCCACAACCTCTTGATGCACTAGTTGCCCTTGACTTAGTGGCAACTGTGTCTAATCATCATCATGCACCTCGTGAGACGCTACTTTCCGTTTCCCACCATCATCTTCTTCAGACTGTGGATGCTCAATAGTTTGGGAATCAGGGCACAATATCTCCTCATGTCCCACTTCAAGCGGCCTTGGCGAGAGGCCCAAGTTAAGGAACGGTGAAAAAAGCTCCTCGGAATATCTGAATGTGGGATTACTTCTTTGCCCAGACTCTGCATGGTGGGAGGAAGGAGGATCAGGGTGAGGATTTTGTTGCCCAGTGCTTAACCGAATGGAAGCATTATCAGCTGAAATCCAACCGACTACCTGCTCGCACTGGTGCGGCGACAAGAGTTGTGTCTTGCGCCGCCCTGCAAACTGGTACATGAAGCTAGGCATTTTGGATGACTTTGTTTCTTGGGCTCTGCCAGCAGGCACAGTTTCACCGCGCCCAGAGCCACGGCCTCTACATTCACCATCAGCAGCACGGCCACTTCCCCATCCCTTACTGCTCGCCTTGCGCATATTATATAGTATATATGCAACTTTGTCACAAGTACAGTAGTGCAGTTTTTTATTAAGTGTATGATCAGAAAAATTTCACCGAATGTCAAATATTTAGAATGCGCTAACGTTATAAAGCAAGCGCAGCTGAGGTACTGCAGCCTTAATTAACAGCAGAAAAA
>ONZH01010360.1:0-56540 GCA_900303285.1 Rhinella marina
AGAATATAACTACTATAATAACTGCTCCTATGTACAAGAATATAACTACTATAATACTGCTCCTATGTACAAGAATATAACTATAATACTATGTACATACTGCTCCTATGTACAGAATATAACTACTATAATTGCTCCATACAAAATATAACTATAAATACTGCTTCTATGTACAAGAATATAACTACTAATAATACTGCCTCCTATGTACAGAATATAACTACTATAACTGCTCGATGTATAACTACTATATACTGCTCCTATGTAAAAGAATATAACTACTATAATACTGCCTCCTATGTACAAGAATAATACTACTATAATACTGCTCCTATACAAGAATATAACTACTATAATACTGCTCCTATGTACAAGAAATATAACTACTATAATACTGCCTCCTATGTACAAGAATATAACTACTATAAATACTGCTCCTATGTACAAGAATATAACTACTATAATACTGCTCCTATATACAAGAATATAAACTACTATAATACTGCTCCTATGTACAAGAATATAACTACTATAATACTGCTCCTATGCTACAAGAATATAACTACTATAATACTGCTCCTATGTGCAATAATACTGCTCCTAATATAACTACTATAATACTGCCTCCTATGTACAAGATATAACTACTATAATACTGCTCCTATGTTAGAATATAACTACTATAATACTGCTCCTATGCAAGAATAACTACTATAATACTGCTCCTATGTACAAGAATATAACTACTAAATACTGCTCCTAAGTAAAAATATACTATATATACTGCTCCTCCTATGTAAAGAAAAATAAACTACTATAATATAACTGCTCCCTATGTACAAGAATATAACTACTATAATACTGCTCCTATGTACAAGAATATAACTACTATAATACTGCTCCTATGTACAAGAATATAACTACTATAATACTGTTCCTATAATCAAGAATATAACTACTATAATACTGCTCCTATGTACAAGAATATAACGACTATAATACTGCCCCCTATGTACAAAAATATAACTACTATTCTACTGCTTCTATGTACAATAATATAACTATTATAATACTGCCTCCTATTTACAATAATATAACAACTATAATACTGCCTCCTATGTACAAGAATATAACTACTATAATATTGCTCCTAAGTACAAGAATTTAACTGCTATAATACTGCTCCTATGTACAAGAATATAACTGCTATAATACTGCTCCTATGTACACAATATAACTACTATAAAACTGCCTCCTATATACAAGAATATAACTACTATAATACTGCTCCTATGTACAAGAATATAACTACTATAATTCTGCTCCTATATTCAAGAATATAACTATTATAATACTGCTTCTATGTACAAGAATATAACTACTATAACACTGCTCCTATGTAAAAGAATATAACTACTATAATACTGCCTCCTATGTACAAGAATATAACTACTAAAATACTGCTCGATGTAAGAGAATGTAACTACTATAATACTGCTCCTATGTAAAAGAATATAACTACTATAATACTGCCTCCTATGAATAAGAATATATCTACTATAATACTGCTCCTACGTACAAGAATATAACTACTATAATAATACTTCTATGTACAAGAATATAACTACTATAAGACTGCTCCTTTCTACAAGAATATAACTACTTTAATACTGCTCCTATGTACAAGAATATAACTACTATAAGACTGCTCCTTTCTACAAGAATATAACTACTATAATACTGCCCATATGTACAAGAATATAACTGCTATATTACTGCTCCTATGTACAAGAATATAACTACTATAATACTGCTCCTATGTACAAGAATATAACTACTATAATACTGCCTCCTATGTACAAGAATATAACTACTATAATACTGCTCCTATGTACAAGAATATAACTACTATAATACTGACTCCTATGTACAAGAATAAACTACTATAATACTGCTCCTATGTACAAGAATATAACTACTATAATACTGCCTATCCTATGTTACTACAAGAATATAACTACTATAATACTGCTCCTATGTACAAGAATATAACTACTATAATACTGCTCCTATGTACAAGAATATAACTACTATAATACTGCTTCCTATACAAGAATATAACTACTATAATACTGCTCCTATGTACAAGAATATAACTACTATAATACTGCCCCTATGTACAAGAATATAACTACTATAATACTGCTCCTATGTACAAGAATATAACTATTAAATACTGCCTCCTATTTACAAGAATATAACTACTATAATACTGCTCCTATGTACAAGAATATAACTACTATAATACTGCTCCTATGTACAAGAATATAACTACTATAAAACTGCTCCTATGTACAAGAATATAACTACTATAATACTGCCTCCTATGTACAAGAATATAACTACTATAATACTGCTCCTATGTACAAGAATAATAACTACTATAAAACTGCTCCTATATACAAGAATATAACTACTATAATACTGCTCCTATATACAAGAATATAACTACTATAATACTGCTCCTATGTACAAGAATATAACTACTATAAACACTGCTCCTATGTAAAAGAATATAACTACTATAATACTGCCTCCTATGTACAAGAATATATAACTACTAAAATATACTGCTCCTATGTACAAGAATATAACTAATATAACTACTATAATACTGCTCCTATGTACAAGAATATAACTACTATAACTATAACTATATACTGCTCCTATGTACAAGAATATAACTACTATAATACTGCTCCTATGTACAAGAATATAACTACTATAATACTGCTCCTATGATAGAATAATATTACTATAAATACTGCTCTATGTACAGGAATATAACTATATAATACTGCTCCTATGTAAAAGAATATAACTACTATAATACTCGCCCTATGTACAAGAATATAAACTACTATAATAATGCTGCTCCTATGTACAAGAATATAACTACTATAATACTGCTCCTATGTACAAGAATATAACTACTATAATACTGCTCCTATGTACAAGAATATAACTACTATAATTACTGCTCCTATGTACAAGAATATAACTATATAATACTGCTCCTATGTACAAGAATATAACTACTATAATACTGCTCCTATGTACAAGAATATAACTACTATAATACTGCTCCTATGTACAAGAAATATAACTACTATAATACTGCCTCCTATGTACAAGAATATAACTACTATATACTGCTCCTATGTACAAGAATATAACTACTATAATACTGCTCCTATGTACAAGAATATAACTACTATAATACTGCTACCCTATGTACAAGAATATAACTACTATAATAACTGCTTCCTATGTACAATAATATAACTACTATAATACTTTTCCTATGTACAAGAATATAACTGCTATAATACCTGCTCCTATGTATGTACAAGAATATAACTACTATAATACTGCTCCTATGTACAAGAATATAACTACTATAATACTGCTCCTATGTACAAGAATATACAATAATACTAATAATACTACTATATATACTGCTCCTATGTACAAGAATATAACTACTATAATACTGCTCCTATGTACAAAATATAACTACTATAATACTGCTCCTATATTCAAGAATATAACTATTATAATACTGCTTCTAAGTACAAGAATAACTACTATAACTGCCCTATGTAAAGAGATATAACTACTATAATACTGCCTCCTATGTACAAGAATATAACTACTATAAATACTGCTCCTATGTACAAGAATATATACTATTATACTATATACTGTGTACAAGAATATAACTACTATAATACTGCTCCTATGTACAAGAATATAACTACTATAATACTGCTCCTATGTACAAGAATATAACTACTATAATACTGCTCCTATGTACAAGAATATAACTACTATAAACTACTGCTCCTATGTACAAGAATATAACTACTATAATACTGCTCCTATGTACAAGAATATAACTACTATTAATACGGCTCATATGTACAAAAATGTAAATACTATAATACTGCTCCTATGTACAAGAATATAACTCCTATAATACTGCTCCTATGTACAAGAATATAACTTCTATTATACTGCTCCTATGTACAAGAATATAACTCCTATAATACTATTCCTATGTACAAGAATATAACTACTATAATACTTTTCCTATGTACAAGAATATAACTGCTATAATACTGCTCCTATGTACAAGAATATATCTACTGTAATAATGCCTCCTATGCAACAATAATACTGCTTCTATGTACAAGAATATAACTACTATACTACTGCTCCTATGTACAAGAATATAACTACTATAATACTGCTCCTATGTACAAGAATATAACTACTATAATACTGCTCCCATGTACAAGAATATAACTACTATACTACTGCTCCTATGTACAAGAAATATAACTAACTATAATACTGCTCCTATGTACAAGAATATAACTCCTATAATACTGCTCCTATGTACAAGAAATATAACTACTATATACTGCTCCTATGTACAAGAATATACTATATATAACCTATGTAAAGAATATAACTACTATAATACTGCTCCTATGTACAAGAATATAACTACTATAATACTTTATCCTATGTACAAGATATAACTTATAATACTGCTCCTATGTACAAGAATATATCTACTATAATACTGCTCCTATGTACAAGAATATAACTACTATAATACTGCCTCCTATGTATAATAATGCTTCCTAACAAGAATATAACTACTATAATAATGCTCCTATGTACAAGAATATACTACTATAATACTTCCTATGTACAAGAATATAACTACTACTAAATACTGCCTCCTATGTACAAGAATATAACTACTATAATACTGCTTCCTATGTACAAGAATATAACTACTATAATACTGCTCCTATGTTACACAGAATATAACTACTATAATACTGCTCCTATGTACAGAATATAACTACTATAATACTGCCTCCTATGTACAAGAATATAAAACTACTATAATACTGCTCCTATGTACAAGAGAATATAACTACTATATAATACTTAATACTGTGTAACAATAATAACTACTATAATACTGCTCCTATGTACAAGATATAATAACTACTATAATACTGCTCCTATGTAAAGAATATAACTACTATACTACTGCTCCTATGTACAAGAATATAACTACTATAATACTGCTCCTATGTACAAGAATATAACTACTATTATACGCTCATAATGTACAAAAATGTAAATACTATAATACTGCTCCTATGTACAAGAATATAACTCCTATAATACTGCTCCTATGTACAAGAATATAACTACTATTATACTGCTCCTAATGTACAAGAATATAAACTCTATAATACTGCTCCTATGTACAAGAATATAACTACTAATACTTTTCCTATGTACAAAGAATATAACTACTATAATACTGCTCCTATGTACAGAATATATTACTGTATATGCATGCACAAGAATAAAACTATAAATACTGCTTCTATAATCTATGCTGCCCTATGTACAAGAATATACTACTATAATACTGCCTATGTACAAGAATATAACTACTATAATACTGTCCCATGTATAACTACTATAACTGCTCCTAACAAGAATATAACTACTATAATACTGCTCCTATGTACAAGAATATAACTACTATAATACTGCTCCTATGTACAAGAATATAACTACTATATATCTGCTCCTATGTACTACTATTATACTGCTCCTATGTACAAGAATATAACTCCTAATAATACTGCTCCTATGTACAAGAATATATAACTACTATAATACTTTCCTAGCAAGAATATAACTCCTATAATACTGCTCCTATGTACAGAGAATTAACTACTATAATACTTTCCTATGTACAAGAATATAACTACTATAATACTGCTCTATGTACAGAATATAATCTACTAACTATGCTACTTCTATAATAATGCTCCTATGTACAAGAATATAACTATACTATAATAGTTCTTCCTATGTACAAGAATATAACTACTATAATAGCTCCTATGTACAAGAATATACTCTATAATACTGCTCCTATGTACAAGAATTAACTACTATAATACTGCTCCTATATAATACTGATCCCTATGTACCAGAATATACTACTATAATACTGCTCCTATGTACAAGTATATAACTTACTATAAACTGCTCCTATGTATAAAATATAACTACTATAATACTGCTCCTATGTACAAGAATATAACTACTATAATAATGCTCCTATGTACAAGAATATACTACTATTACTATGTACAAGAATATAACTACTATAATACTGCTCCATGTACAAGAATATAACTACTATAATCTGCTTAATTACAAGAATATAACTACTATAATACTGCTCCTATGCTACAAGAATATAGCTACTATAATACTGCCTTCTATGGATATAACTACTATAATATGCTCCTATGTACAGAGAATATAACTACTATATACTGCTCTATGTACAAGAATATAACTACTATAAATACTGCTCCTATGTACAAGAATATAACCTACAAGAATATAACTACTATAATACTGCCCTATGTACAAGAATATAACTACTATAATACTACTATAATACTGCCTCCTATGTACAAGAATATAACTACTATAATACTGCTCCTGTGTACAAGAATATACTACTATAATACTGCTCCTATGTACAAGAATATAATACTATAATTCTGCTCCTATGTACAAGAATATACTACTATAATACTGCTTCCTATGTCAAGAAATATCTATAATACTGCTCCTGTGTACTATAACTACTATAAATACTCTCCTAAAAAGAATATAAATACTATAATCTGCTCCTATGTACCTATATAACTACAAGAATATAACTATAATACTGCTCTATGTAAAGAATATAACTACTATAATACTGCTCCTATGTACAAGAATATAACTACTATAATACTGCTCCTATGTACAAGAATATAACTACTATAATACTGCTCCTATGTACAAGAATATAACTACTATAATACTGCTCCTATGTACAAGAATATAATAGCTATAATCTGCTCCTATGTAACTAGCTCCTAATACAAAAATATAACTACTATAATACTGCTCCTATGTACAAGAATATAACTACTATAATACTGCCTCCTATGGACAAGAATAACCACAACATCAAGACTTCCCTATGTTATCCTATGAGGCGGATAGCTATTTCCCTGCATTGTGTTTTGGTGCAGAGTTTTTGTTCCGTAGCGTAAATGTTGTGTTGTGGATTTCCTGTATGAGAATATTTCAGTTTAATTTAATTGGAAATTGATTCTGCAGTGGAAAATGCTGCTTAAAAATCTGCATCACAATTCACTAAAAACTTGCAACGTAGTAAAGCTCTGCACCTGTGGATTTTATGGAGGAAAATTGCACCATTAGTCTCCCTGTAAAGATTTTCTATTACAGCAAGGGCAGAATATTAGAAATGACAAGTGCATGTGATGCAAGGGGCGGTGCCCTCAAAAGATGGATCAGGGTAGAGTCCTACTTTAACTTTACATGGGGGGGAAGGGGTGAGAGAGAATTGATAACGGGGCGATGTGAGGGGTGTCTCCTCAGTAATATTCAGGCACACGTAGTAACGTGACTTTCAGTGTCCTTATCATTCTGATGGCGAGGTATCAGCTCCGGTGTCTGGGAAGAGCCGACGCATACTGAGACGCAGCGTATGATCTGCCATGCCATTTATTCCGCCATCTTCACACGGCGTCGAGATGAGACACTTGTCTCTTATTTGCATCTCGCACTTTGTTTTAGGTCAAGAATAAAGATGTTCGGAGACGCTCAGGATGTTTGTGTTTTCTTCGCGGTGGGAAGGTCACTGGGAACGGGGAATAAATTAATGATGAGATCAGAAGTTTGGGAAACAGCAGAGTGGAAGATTCGAGAAATTACCTTCACGACATTGGAAGCAGTGGCATTAAACGTGACAAAGAGCCAGAAGAGAAAAACAACGAAGTATCTGAGACGCAGCGAGGCGGCATTCAATTGGTTAAATACACAAACTTTACCTAAACCGTAAAAATTGCTTTTGCGTTGATTTAAAGTTTTCAGCAACAATATATTTAACTTGTTACCGGTCAAGTGAACATTTGCTGCATCTGTGTCCATAAGGCTGAGTTCACATCGGTGTTCTGTCATTCCGTTCTCCTGCTCCGTTATAGAAGCAGAAGAATGGATAGGACTGATTTACCACATAACTGAACGGAGCCTACGGGCCTCATAGTCTATAATGGCGTATGTTTGGTTTCTGCTCAAAGGAAGATTTTTGAAATGGAGACAAAAGTCCTGCATGCCACTATGGTGGTTTATACTGTATCTGGGCACTGTAGCTGTGAGTACTATGGCTGGTATGTAATGTCCACTATGGTGGTTTATACTGTATCTGGGCACTGTAGCTGTGAGCTCTATGGCTGGTATGTAATGTCCACTATGGTGGTTTATATCTGGGCACTGTAGCTGTGAGCTCTATGGCTGGTATGTAATGTGAGCCTATGGCGGTATGTAAATGTTCCCATATGGTGGTTTTAGTATCCGGGCCACTGGTAGCTGTGAGCTCTATGGCTGGTATGAATGAATGTCCACTATGGTGGGTTATATCTGGGCACTGGTAGCTGTGAGCTTCTATGGCTGGTAATGTAATGTCCACTAATGGTGGTTTTATATCTGGGCCACTGTAAGCCTGTGAGCTCTATGGCTGGTATGTAATGTCCACTAATGGTGGGTTATATCTGGGCACTGTAGCTGTGATCTCTATGGCCGGTATGTAATGTCCACTATGGTGTTTATATGCTGGGCACTGTAGCTGTGAGCAACTATGGCTTGGCTATGTAATTGGTCCACTATGGTGGTTTATAACTGTAATCATGGGCACTGTAAGCTGGTGAGCACTATGGCTGGTATGTAATGGTCCCACTATGGTAGTTTATCATCTGGGCACTGTAGCTGTGAGCTCTATGGCTGGTATAGTAATGTCACTGCGGTGGTTTTATTAATTCGGGCACTGTAGCTTG
The DNA here is from genome assembly GCA_900303285.1 of Rhinella marina. Lineage (NCBI taxonomy): Eukaryota > Metazoa > Chordata > Amphibia > Anura > Bufonidae > Rhinella > Rhinella marina. The sequence goes on from ONZH01010360.1 coordinate 9,030, forward strand.
TGAGCTCTAATGGGCTGGTATGTAATGTCCACTATGTGGTTTTATATCCCGGTCACTGTAGCTGTGAGCTCTATGGCTGGTATGTAATGTCCACTTATGGTGGTTTTATATCTGGGCACTGTAGCTGTGGCTCTATGGCTGGTATGTAATGTCCACTATGGTGGTTTATACTGTATCTGGGCACTGTAGCTGTGAGCACTATGGCTGGTATGTAATGTCCACTATGGTAGTTTATTATCTGGGCACTGTAGCTGTTAGCACTATGGGCGGTTATGTAATGTCCACTATGGTGGTTTATATCTGGGCACTGTAGCTTTGAGTTCTATGGCTGGTATGTAATGTCCACTATGGTAGTTTATATCTGGGCACTGTAGCTGTGAGCACTATGGCTGGTATGTAATGTCCACTATGGTGGTTTATATCTGGGCACTGTAGCTATGAGCTCTATGGCTGGTATGTAACGTCACTATGGTGGGTTATATCTGTGCACTGTAGCTGTGAGCACTATGGCTGGTATGTAATGTCCACTATGGTGGTTTATACTGTATCTGGCACTGTAGCTGTGAGCACTATGGCTGGTATGTAATGTCCACTATGGTGGTTATATCTGGGCCACTGTAGCTGTGAGCACTATGGCTGGTATGTAATGTCCACTATGGTGGGTTTATATCTGGGCACTGTAGCTGTGAGCTCTATGGCTGGTATGTAATGTTCGCTATGGTGGGTTATATCTGGGCACTGTAGCTGTGAGCTCTATGGCTGGTATGTAATTTCCACTATGGTGGTTTATATCTGGGCACTGTAGCTGTGAGCTCTATGGCTGGTATGTAATGTCCACTATGGTGGGTTATATCTGGGCACTGTAGCTGTGAGCTCTATGGCTGGTATGTAATGTCCACTATGGTGGTTTTATATCTGGGCACTGTAGCTGTGAGCACTATGGCTGGTATGTAACGTCCACTATGGTGGTTTATATCTGGGCACTGTAGCTGTGAGCTCTATGACTGGTATGTAATGTCCACTATGGTGGGTTATATCTGGGCACTGTAGCTGTGAGCACTATGGCTGGTTGTAATGTCCACTATGGTGGTTTATATCTGGCACTGTAGCTGTGAGCTCTATGGCTGGTATGTAATGTCCACTATGGTGGGTTATATCTGGGCACTGTAGCTGTGAGCTCTATGGCTGGTATGTAATGTCCACTATGGTGGTTTATATCTGGGCACTGTAGCTGTGAGCTCTATGACTGGTATGTAATGTCCACTATGGTGGGTTATATCTGGGCACTGTAGCTGTGAGCACTATGGCTAGTATGTAATGTCCACTATGGTAGTTTATATCTGGGCACTGTAGCTGTGAGCACTATGGCTGGTATGTAATGTCCACTATGGTGGTTTATATCTGGGCACTGTAGCTGTGAGCTCTATGGCGGTATGTAATGTCCACTATGGTGGTTTATATCTGGGCACTGTAGCTGTGAGCTCTATGGCTGGTATGTAATGTCCACTATGGTGGTTTATATCTGGGGCACTGTAGCTGTGAGCTCTATGGCTGGTATGTAATGTCCACTATGGTAGTTTATATCTGGACACTGTAGCTGTGAGCACTATGGCTGGTATGTAATGTCCACTATGGTGGTTTATATCCGGGCACTGTAGCTGTGAGCACTATGGCTGGTATGTAATGTCCACTATGGTGGTTTATATCTGGGCACTGTAGCTGTGAGCACTATGGCTGGTATGTAATGTCCACTATGGTGGTTTATATCTGGGCACTGTATCTGTGAGCTCTATGGCTGGTATGTAATGTCCACTATGGTGGGTTATATCTGGGCACTGTAGCTGTGAGCTCTATGGCTGGTATGTAATGTCCACTATGGTGGTTTATATCCGAGCACTGTAGCTGTGAGCACTATGGCTGGTATGTAATGTCCACTATGGTGGTTTATATCTGGGCACTGTAGCTGTGAGCTCTATGGCTGGTATGTAATGTCCACTATGGTGGGTTATATCTGGGCACTGTAGCTGTGAGCACTATGGCTGGTATGTAATGTCCACTATGGTGGTTTATATCCGAGCACTGTAGCTGTGAGCTCTATGGCTGGTATGTAATGTCCACTATGGTAGTTTATATCTGGGCACTGTAGCTGTGAGCTCTATGGCTGGTATGTAATGTCCACTATGGTGGTTTATATCTGGGCACTGTAGCTGTGAGCACTATGGCTGGTATGTAACGTCCACTATGGTGGTTTATATCTGGGCACTGTAGCTGTGAGCTCTATGACTGGTATGTAATGTCCACTATGGTGGTTTATATCTGGGCACTGTAGCTGTGAGCACTATGGCTGGTATGTAATGTCCACTATGGTGGTTTATATCTAGGCACTGTAGCTGTGAGCACTATGGCTGGTATGTAATGTCCACTATGGTGGTTTATATCTGGGCACTGTAGCTGTGAGCTCTATGGCTGGTATGTAATGTCCACTATGGTGGTTTATATCTGGGCACTGTAGCTGTGAGCACTATGGCTGGTATGTAATGTCCACTATGGTGGTTTATATCTAGGCACTGTAGCTGTGAGCACTATGGCTGGTATGTAATGTCCACTATGGTGGGTTATATCTGGGCACTGTAGCTGTGAGCTCTATGGCTGGTATGTAATGTCCACTATGGTGGTTTATATCTGGGCACTGTAGCTGTGAGCACTATGGCTGGTATGTAATGTCCACTATGGTGGTTTATATCCGGTCACTGTAGCTGTGAGCTCTATGGCTGGTATGTAATGTCCACTATGGTGGTTTATATCTGGGCACTGTATCTGTGAGCTCTATGGCTGGTATGTAATGTCCACTATGGTGGTTTATACTGTATCTGGGCACTGTAGCTGTGAGCACTATGGCTGGTATGTAATGTCCACTATGGTAGTTTATATCTGGGCACTGTAGCTGTTAGCACTATGGCCGGTATGTAATGTCCACTATGGTGGTTTATACTGTATCTGGGCACTGTAGCTGTGAGCTCTATGGCTGGTATGTAATGTCCACTATGGTGGGTTATATCTGGGCACTGTAGCTGTGAGCTCTATGGCTGGTATGTAATGTCCACTATGGTGGTTTATACTGTATCTGGGCACTGTAGCTGTGAGCACTATGGCTGGTATGTAATGTCCACTATGGTAGTTTATATCTGGGCACTGTAGCTGTTAGCACTATGGCCGGTATGTAATGTCCACTATGGTGGTTTATATCTGGGCACTGTAGCTTTGAGTTCTATGGCTGGTATGTAATGTCCACTATGGTAGTTTATATCTGGGCACTGTAGCTGTGAGCACTATGGCTGGTATGTAATGTCCACTATGGTGGTTTATATCTGGGCACTGTAGCTATGAGCTCTATAGCTGGTATGTAACGTCCACTATGGTGGGTTATATCTGGGCACTGTAGCTGTGAGCACTATGGCTGGTATGTAATGTCCACTATGGTGGTTTATACTGTATCTGGGCACTGTAGCTGTGAGCACTATGGCTGGTATGTAATGTCCACTATGGTGGTTTATATCTGGGCACTGTAGCTGTGAGCACTATGGCTGGTATGTAATGTCCACTATGGTGGTTTATATCTGGGCACTGTAGCTGTGAGCTCTATGGCTGGTATGTAATGTTCGCTATGGTGGGTTATATCTGGGCACTGTAGCTGTGAGCTCTATGGCTGGTATGTAATTTCCACTATGGTGGTTTATATCTGGGCACTGTAGCTGTGAGCTCTATGGCTGGTATGTAATGTCCACTATGGTGGGTTATATCTGGGCACTGTAGCTGTGAGCTCTATGGCTGGTATGTAATGTCCACTATGGTGGTTTATATCTGGGCACTGTAGCTGTGAGCACTAATGGCTGGTATGTAACGTCCACTATGGTGGTTTATATCTGGGCACTGTAGCTGTGAGCTCTATGACTGGTATGTAATGTCCACTATGGTGGGTTATATCTGGGCACTGTAGCTGTGAGCACTATGGCTGGTATGTAATGTCCACTATGGTGGTTTATATCTGGGCACTGTAGCTGTGAGCTCTATGGCTGGTATGTAATGTCCACTATGGTGGTTTATATCTGGGCACTGTAGCTGTGAGCTTCTATGACTGGTATGTAATGTCCACTATGGTGGGTTATATCTGGGCACTGTAGCTGTGAGCACTATGGCTGGTATGTAATGTCCACTATGGTAGTTTATATCTGGGCACTGTAGCTGTGAGCACTATGGCTGGTACGTAATGTCCACTATGGTGGTTTATATCTGGGCACTGTAGCTGTGGGCTCTATGGCTGGTATGTAATGTCCACTATGGTGGTTTATATCTGGGCACTGTAGCTGTGAGCTCTATGGCTGGTATGTAATGTCCACTATGGTGGTTTATATCTGGGCACTGTAGCTGTGAGCTCTATGGCTGGTATGTAATGTCCACTATGGTGGTTTATATCTGGGCACTGTAGCTGTGAGCTCTATGGCTGGTATGTAATGTCCACTATGGTAGTTTATATCTGGACACTGTAGCTGTGAGCACTATGGCTGGTATGTAATGTCCACTATGGTGGTTTATATCCGGGCACTGTAGCTGTGAGCACTATGGCTGGTATGTAATGTCCACTATGGTGGTTTATATCTGGGCACTGTAGCTGTGAGCACTATGGCTGGTATGTAATGTCCCACTATGGTGGTTTATATCTAGGCACTGTAGCTGTGAGCACTATGGCTGGTATGTAATGTCCACTATGGTGGGTTATATCTGGGGCACTGTAGCTGTGAGCTCTATGGCTGGTATGTATATGTCCACTATGGTGGTTTATATCTGGGCACTGTAGCTGTGAGCACTATGGCTGGTATGTAATGTCCACTATGGTGTTTATATCTAGGCACTTGTAGCTGTGAGCACTATGGCTGGTATGTAATGTCCACTATGGTGGGTTATATCTGGGCACTGTAGCTGTGAGCACTATGGCTGGTATGTAATGTCCACTATGGTGGGTTATATCTGGGCACTGTAGCTGTGAGCTCTATGGCTGGTATGTAATGTCCACTATGGTGGGTTATATCTGGGCACTGTAGCTGTGAGCACTAGAGCATAAATAACATGAATATCATTTAGAATTGGCACTGGATGCACCGAATTTATGGAGAGGCCGTCACTTCTTCATAACTCCAGCAGAACCACCGCCAGTGTAAGAGCTTTATTAAGATCGCCATCTAAAATGCTGTTCCTAATAAATAAGCCCCAATATCTTTATTCTCTAGGTCAGTACAATTACAGCTATTACAACTATTATACCAAATACAGTTAGTTTTTTTTTTTACATTTTACTAGTTTTGTGCAAAAAAACCCCTTCTTTTAAAAAGAAGAAAATCTTTTTTGCATCACTGCATCCCAAGACCCATAACTTTTTTACTTTTCTTTCTATGGAGTTTTTTTATGGACAACTTGTAGTTTTCATTGGTGTCTTTTTGGGGGTAAAGAGTACTTTTTGTTTGCTTGTTATTACGTTTTTTTCAGTGCCAACTAAGAATAAATTCGCAATTCTGGCATTTTTTTCTTACCGCGTTGAACTTAACGGATAATTTGCATGTTATTTGTGTAGGGCAGGTCGTTACAGATGCAGCGATACCAAACATGTGGGGGAGATTTTATATTTGCAATTTTTAAAAAATTTAAAGCGTATTTGCAATAAGAAGAAATTTTCCTTTTTTTATTTAATAAATGTTTTTTTAAGCACTGAATAGTCCCACAAGGAGGCTGTAACAGGCAATTTCTTTATTGCTTCTAAAATACAATGTACTATCCCTATAGTGGATGCATTTTAATGGCAGTGCTCTATTGCGATTGACTAGAGGTGCAGCCCGCCGGAGAACACTCAAAGCAGACTTTGGGCCTACACCAGGTCCCTACCATCCTATACACACATCGGCACCCCTCAATCTCAGCTGGTTACATACAGAGGGCGATGTAAGGGGTTAAACAGCCCAGATTTCCTGCCAGTCCGGGCTGTTAGAGCAGGAATGTGGCTCTCATGTGAGAGCTCTGAGCCCCCGCTCTCCAGTGCACGGAGAAACTGTGCAGCGCTTAAACTGAGCTGCCATGGAAAGATCGTGGCCCAGCCTAAGGCTCCTTAGTGACTGCCGTAAAATTTGGTCACTAAGCGGATAAGGAAAAACCGAATTGAAAAAAAACGACATAGGCAAAGTGTCGTCGGTTAAGCAGGCTGATGGTGAGTTTCGGACGATTGTGACAGGGGGAACTTTACATGGGACTGCAGTATGACATGTTACTGGATTAGTGGCCCCAAGGTTAGTGACATGGTCTCTCTCAGTTTTTGAGGCAGTTTTATTTTTTAATACAAAGCCAGAAGTGGATCCAGCAGGAAGTAGAAGTATAAGGCTGGCCACACACAAGATATTACTCCCCAGCCCGACATGCACAAACATGCTTGGCCCAGAGTAGCATTCATGTGGTCTCAGTAAAAATAGGAGGAGGAAGCCACTCTCCTGAATCCTCTGCCCCTCCATACTCCCCCCGTCCCGAATCCTCTGCTCCTTCCATAATCATTGGTATCCTCTCAATACTCCTTTGTCCACCTCCATACTCCTCTGCCTTCTCCAGCCTCCTCTGTCCCCCTACAGACTCCACCCTTCCCAGACTCCTCCGTTCCCCCAGAATCCCCTGCTCCCTCCATACTCCTCTGCCCCACTGTCCCCCTCCAGACTCTTATGTCCCCCTCCAGACTCCTCTGCCACCCTCCAGACTCCTTTGCCCCCTCCAGACTCCTTTGTCCCCCTCCAGACCCCTCCATTCCCCCCAGAATCCTCTGCCCCCTCCATTCTCCTCTGTTCCCTTCCAAACTCATCTGTCCCCCTCCAGATTCCTCTGTTCCCCTCCGGCCTCCTCTGTTCCCCTTCAGCCTCCTCTGTTCCCCTCCAGACTCCTCTGCCCCTCCAGACTGCTCTGTTCCCCTCCAGACTCCTCTGTTCCCCTCCAGACTCCTCTGCCCACTTTCAGACTCCTCTGCCCACTTCCAGACCCCTCTGTCCCCCTCCAGACTCCTCTGTCCCCCTCCAGGCTCCTCTGCCCCCTTCCAGGATCCTCTAAAATTGAACTCTGACAGGCAACCTCCCCACATCAGCCATTGTGAGAAAGTCTTGAGTCTACTAGCCACTGTCCCAAATCCTCAGCTCCTTCCATAATCATCGGTACCCTCTCAATACTCCTTTGTCCCCCTCCATACTCCTCTGCCTTCTCCAGCCTCCTCTGTCTCCCTACAGACTCCACCGTTCCCAGACTCCTCCCTTCCCCCCAGAATCCCCTGCTCCCTCCATACTCCTCTGCCCCTCTTGTCCCCCTCCAGACTCCTCTGTCCCCCTCCAGACTCCTCTGTCCCCCTCCAGACTCCTCTGTCCCCCTCCAGACTCCTCTGTCCCCCTCCAGACTCTTCTGTCCCCCTCTAGACTCTTCTGTCCCCCTACAGACTCTTCTGTCCCCCTCCAGACTCTTCTGTCCCCCTCCAGACTCTTCTGTCCCCCTCCAGACCTCCTCTGCCCCCCTCCAGACTCCTCTGCCCCCCTCCAGACTCCTCTGTTCCCCCTCCAGACTCCTCTGCCCACTTTCAGACTCCTCTGCCCACTTCCAGACCCCTCTGTCCCCCTCCAGACTCCTCTGTCCCCCTTCCAGACTCCTCTGTCCCCCTCCAGACTCCTCTGTCCCCCTCCAGACGCCTATGTCCTCCCTCCAGACTCCTCTGTCCCCCTCCAGGACTCCTCTGTCCCCCTCCAGGCTCTTCCCCTCCAGGCTCCTTCCCCTTCCAGGCTCCTCTAAATTTGAACTCTGACAGGCAACCTCCCCACATCAGCCATTGTGAGAAAGTCTTGAGTCTACTAGCCACTGTCCCGAATCCTCTGCCCTCCATACTCCCCCCGTCCCGAATCCTCATCTCCTTCCATAATCATCGGTACCCTCTCAATACTCCTTTGTCCCCCTCCATACTCCTCTGCCTTCTCCAGCCTCCTCTGTCCCCCTACAGACTCCACCCTTCCCAGACTCCTCCCTTTCCCCCCAGAATCCCCTGCTCCCTCCATACTCCTCTGCCCCTCTGTCCCCCTCCAGACCCTTATTCCCCTCCCAGACCCTTATGTCCCCCTCCAGGACTCCTCTGGTCCCCCTCCAGACTCTTCTGTCCCCTCCAGACTCTTCTGTCCCCCTCCATACTCCTCTGGCCCCTCCAGGCTCTCATGTCCCCCTCCAGACTTCTCTGCCCCCCTCCAGACTCCTATGTCTCCCTCCAGACTCCTCCATTCCCCCCAGAATCCTCTGCCCCCTCCATTCTCCGCTGTTCCCTTCCAAACTCCTCTGTCCCCCCTCCAGACTTCCTCTGTTCCCCTCGGCCTCCTCTGTTCCCCTCGGCCTCCTCTGTCCCCCTCCGGCCTCCTCTGTCCCCCTCCGGCCTCCTCTGTCCCCCTCCGGCCTCCTCTGTTCCCCTCCGACCTCCTCTGTTCCCCTTCAGCCTCCTCTGTTCCCCTCCAGACTCCTCTTCCCCCCTCCAGGACTGCTGTTCCCCTCCAGACTCCTCTGCCCCCCTCCAGACTCCTCTGCCCCCCCTCCAAACTCCTCTGTTCCCCTCCAGACTCCTCTGCCCACTTCCACACTCCTCTGTCCCCCTCCAGATCCCCTATGTCCCCCTCCAGGCTCCTCTGTCCCCTTTCACGCTCCTCTGTTCCCCTCCAGCCTCCTCTGTTCCCCTCTGGCCTCCTCTGTTCCTCCTCAGATTCCTCTGTCCCCCTCCAGGCTCCTCTGTCCCCCTCCGGCCTCCTCTGTCCCCCTTCCAGACTCCTCTGTCCCCCCTCCAGACTCCTCTGCCCCCCCTCCAGACTCCTCTCTCCCCCTCCAGACTCCTCTGTCCCCCTCCAGACTCCTCTGTTCCCCCTCCAGACTCCTCTGCCCACTTCCAGACCCCTCTGTCCCCCTCCAAACCCCTCTGCCCCCCTCCAGCCTCCCTGTTCCCCCCTCCAGATCCCTCTGTCCCCCTCCAAAACCCCTCTGTTCCCCTCCAGACTCCTCTGTTCCCCTCCAGACTCCTCTGCCCACTTCCAGACTCCTCTGTCCTCCTCCAGACTCCTCTGTCCCCCTCCAAACACCTCTGTCCCCTCCAGGCTCCTCTGTCTTCTCCAGACTCCTCTGTCAGTGGTTTATCATCCTAAAAACAAAAGTTGAACTCTGACAGGCAACCTCCCACATCATCCATTGTGATAAAGTCTTGAGACCCCCATAACCTCTGGATGGACAACCAGTCCAGCAGACATCTCATCCACAGCAGGCGTATGTCCTTCCCATTTACTGTACTTGCCATTGAATCCACTTGGCTCAAAAAACTGCATGAAAAAATGCACCAAATACTGCAGAGTTCTCTCCAAAAAAAAAAAAAAAAACTCTGTGTGTGAAACCAACCTAATGACAATTTTTGGGCTGGGGGGGGACAGCGGGGGACATTGGTTTGTGTGTTGCCCTTTGTCATGATTATATATCATAGGTGTTTTTGCTATATCGGCTAGACATTCTTTGACATTTTCTTGTACTTTTTTCCCCACAATTTTTTCTTTATAGAATTTGGGATTGCTGACTTAAAAATTTATTTATTTTTGAAAAATGTCATTTTTTTTTACGATTAGTTTTTTCTTACACAAGAAGAAATTCACTGGAGTTAGTCTGACAGGTTCTATGCAAAGCAGAGGAGACTCGTTAGCACCTGATAATCAGAAAATCATCATTGTTGCGGGGAAAATACAAAGTATCACATGTCGGATGGAATCTGACGCCAAGAAAGTGTCCCGTGAGTGGGCAAATGATGCCGGTAATGAGCTCACCAGGGTGAGGGGACGCGCGACGACTCCTCCAACAACACACAAACACAAGCCGAGCGGCAGGAAGTAATCCCATATTCCTTTTCTACTCAGCTTCTCAGTATTCAGAAATTACAATGCATATTTTTGTATCAGGCAGCAGAACCCGGAGACTCTTCATAATGTGGTGCATGGAGTCGCCGTTCACATCTGCGGCGTTCAGCAAAATTCACAGCGGACATTTCATTTTATTTGAATAAACAATAAAATGAATATCTTTAATTTTTTTTTTTTTCAGTGGACAATGTAGCTGTACTGGAAGTAAATGAGACGAGAATTACAGGAAAATTCCTGATTTAAGTGACATAAAAAATCATAGAATATTCCCCTTCTTTGAAACTAACCCGCTGTTCTCTGTGATTATTTGCTCCTTTTATCTGCAAGAAATCGCACATAATATTATACATGTAACATTACCAGAATATACAATATAACTCTAATTGTATTCTTTGAATGGTTTCATACATAGAGTTTTTTTTTTTTACCTTTTTTGGTTGTTTTTTTTACTTTAATGTCTACAGTGCGTTATAGATGTGTTTTAGGGGATGTTTTTGCATAATGTTTAAGAGTATTTTGTATATATTATTTTAAATAAATCTTGCTCTAGGTATGGCATTGTTCTACATGAAATTCGGCAAAGTGTTAAAAGTAAAGAAATACTGTTAAAAAATGTTGTAAAGACATATCAGAAAAATGCTTATGCCTAAAAAATATATGTGTGAAGGAAGCTGAAAAGATTCTACAAATTAAAAAATTTGATTTTTTTTTTATTGTTGAAATCCTTTTTTTGTAATATAATCTTTAATTTTATACATATTTTATTATAATTTACTCATTCATATTCAGATATATTGTATTTTATTAATTTTTATATATTTTTACAGTTTTATTTTTTAATTTTTAATTGTATTTTTATTCATTTTTGTATATTTTTACAGTTTTATTTTTTTTAATTTTTATTGTATTTTATGTAGTCATTTTTGTATATTTTTACAGTTTTATTTTTTAATAGTATTTTATTTATTCATTTTTGTATATTTTTAAAGTTTTATTTTTTAATTTTCATTGTATTTTATTTGTTCATTTTTGTATGTTTTTACAGTTTTATTTTTTAATTTTCATTGTATTTTATTTATTCATTTTTAGTTTATTTTTTTATTCAATGCTTACATTTTCTTAAATTCATTTTTAGTTAATTTTTTTATTCAATTCTTACATTTTGTTAAATTCATTTTTAATTTATTTATTCTTTTCTCTTTTTTGTAACTTTTTTTTCAGCAGTTTTAAATGACACATCACAAGACCGAGTCACTTTAACCACACCGTTCCTCCCCCTTCCCGGAGTGCTTTGCTTTGCTCAGAAGATCTCGTTCTACAATACCTGGGAAAACAACCCGCTGTTTGTTGGGATAATTTGCATCGCTTGGTTGTTGGAACTTTTAAAAGACGTTTGATTTTCTATTGTCTCAACAAGCTCGGCGGTGGACTCCATTCATGTTGGCAAATATGTAGAATTGCAGCTCAGGGTGAGGTTTTTAGATTTTTTACATATATTTACGCAACATTTAGAGAACAATGAAGGAGCGGCTTTAATATTGAGACAATGGAGTCACCTACATGACAATCTCTGAGCGGCTTCCAAGCGTCTTTTAGGATAATGAGAGCTAATGTCTGGGTCCCTGCTAGAACTTCTGTCTACCTCATTCGCTGAAGGAACCTGCCGAAAGAAAATCTTTATAAAACTTCCTAATGCAACAATAAAAACATGTAAACAATAATTTACTATATGTGTGGCTTCTATTCCCTTCCAACCTTCCCATTTATCAGGGATTACCTGTAATACACGTACCTGTCCGGGCTCCAGAGTGATCCTCACCCTCAGCATGGCCACGCTGGGAGAGACACGCTGCTGAGCCACGCCTCCTGGTGATGTGACCACATCCTTATCCATAGTAACAGGATGCCATGCTCTTTCTCCCTGCAGTGGCCGTGTCCTGGAGACTATCAGTGGTCTGACTACTCAGCTGCTCTATTACTGCGTGCTAATGTGTCTGACTAATGGAGCACTGATTCATGGATCTATCAGGTTCTGATGCAGGGACTCTGTGCTCTATGTAAACCCCTTACTGGCCATACGCCAGTGCCAGTGATAGTCTCCGATCACTACCTGTCTTCCTGGTTCCAGTTCCTGTGCATATTTGGATTGCTGGTTCCTCTGACCCCGGCTTGTCTTCTTACCACTCTCTATATCTCTCTTTTGGTACTGAGTAGCCAGTCTGGTTCTGACCCATTTACGTAGAACTCAGGTATTGTGTTTGTCTTTGTTTGTTCTCCACCTCTGCACTTAAATAGTGTAGGGACCGTCAACCAGTTGTGTTCTAGCTATCTAGAGCTTGTACTGCAGGTAGGTAGAGAAAGCAGCCTGGGTTCTAGCCTTAAGACTCAGTGTCCTTGCCTTAATTAAGGCCACAGCCCATCTTAATTTTTTAATTATGCCTACAGAAGAAAGTCTGCAATAGGCTTACCATTCCAAAGTTGTGTAGATCGCCTGTTCAGGAACCCATACATGTAACGCTCATGCATTGGCTGATATTGCATCCTTTACCAGGATTCTGTCTTAAGCTGTAGGCAGGATGTCACCCCCACTGTGGATGGGTCCAGAACTATTCCTCTGACTGGAGCATGTGCAAACTCCTGAATACATCTCATCTGAACATGCGCCAGGAACAGGAATACTTCTGGTTCCACCCACAACAAAGGTAATGCCCCGTTCATAGCCCACTCCGGAAACCTGTTACAGGACGTGAGGTTGGCAGAAGCTGGATGCACAGAAGAGTAGTGTCACTGAGTTCAGGTATAGTGTGCAAACACGAACACCGCTGCTGCACTGCAGGGTGATCATAACCATGGGAACGAGCAGTGTATAATGTGATGGAAAAATGAATGAAGCCAGTAAAGGAGGCAACATGGAGAATCACAATACATTAGTAACTGCCTTGTATTAACTTTCTCTACATAATAAATGCCATTTAGTGAAGTGACAAAACCCCTTTAATCTCATGAAATATGAAACACACCAGAATTATGCTCTAAAACTGTAGAAACTCAGCCCCAATCAACCATGTGCTGGACCTAAGCTTATTCCGCAGAGCAACAGTTCACAGACTAACTGCTCAGAATGGGAATCTGTGATATTCTTGTCTCCAGACAACTGTATTAACTGCGGTTTTGTCTCATTTCTTATTTAATATTTTATGTGCATTGATATATTACTTTCAAATATAGTTTAAAATAAAGTAAAGTAACTTTGCTCAAACGCAGGTGGCTTCCAAATGCCGTACTGCCATTTATTTACATGCCTGAAACATCGACTGATCCTTAGTTACATCCTGTATTATACTCCAGAGCTGCACTCACTATTCTGCTGGTGCAGTCACTGTGTACATACATTACTTATCCTGTACTGATCCTGAGTTACATCCTGTATTATACTCCAGAGCTGCACTCACTATTCTGCTGGTGCAGTCACTGTGTACATACATTACTTATCCTGTACTGATCCTGAGTTACATCCTGTATTATACTCCACAGCTGCACTCACTATTCTGCTGGTGCAGTCACTGTGTACATACATTACTTATCCTGTACTGATCCTGAGTTACATCCTGTATTATACTCCACAGCTGCACTCACTATTCTGCTGGTGCAGTCACTGTGTACATACATTACTTATCCTGTACTGATCCTTAGTTACATCCTGTATTATTACTCCAGAGCTGCACTCACTATTCTGCTGGTGCAGTCACTGTGTACATACATTACTTATCCTGTACTGATCCTGAGTTACATCCTGTATTATACTCCAGAGCTGCACTCACTATTCTGCTGGTGCAGTCACTGTGTACATACATTACTTATCCTGTACTGATCCTGAGTTACATCCTGTATTATACTCCACAGCTGCACTCACTATTCTGCTGGTGCAGTCACTGTGTACATACATTACTTATCCTGTACTGATCCTGAGTTACATCCTGTATTATACTCCAGAGCTGCACTCACTATTCTGCTGGTGCAGTCACTGTGTACATACATTACTTATCCTGTACTGATCCTGAGTTACATCCTGTATTATACTCCAGAGCTGCACTCACTATTCTGCTGGTGCAGTCACTGTGTACATACATTACTTATCCTGTACTGGTCCTGAGTTACATCCTGTGATATACTCCAGAGCTGCACTCACTATTCTGCTGGTGCAGTTACTGTGTACAGACATGACTTATCCTGTACTGATCCTGAGTTACATCCTGTGTTATACTCCAGAGCTGCACTCACTATTCTGCTGGTGCAGTCACTGTGTGCACACATCATTATCTTGTCTGATCCTGAGTTACATCCTGCATTGAAGTCTCCAGCTTCAGTCACACTTCTGCAAGCTTCAGAGCTGAAATCTCCTGACATTCCCTGCTTGTTCAGTCCGTGCACTGCATGACAGGTGGGAATATATAATCTTCCATTGTTTTCTATGTCTCTTAGCTCCTGCAGCAAATATGTATCATTATTACCGGTAGGCTGATGTGTCTCTCTCCTCGCTGTGTCCTCTGGTCCTGGTGGTGAAGATGCTGCATTAACCTGCAGAGGACATGGACTGTCTGCAGAGATCTGACTATACTATATGGTCTGGGTGTGAGAATAGTGACAGAGAACATCTCTCAGGTGACAGTTATGAGAGCGCTGGGTGTGCAGAGGACATGCTGCTCGGTGACAACCTGACAAATGGCGTCTCTTATTCCTGGAAGCGGCAGCTTGTGTTATATAACAATATATTTTTGGCTGATGCAGCAATTTCTGTGGAAACAAATCAAAGTCATAATCGACCAAGTGAGACACAAACAAGGACTGATTTACTAAGTCAGGCGATTCATACACTGAAATCTACATCAGCATTGATCACCTTGAAAAAGTATTCACACCCCTGGAAGTTTTCTACATTTTTTCACGCTACATCTTCAAACTTAAATGTATTTTATGAGGATTTTATGTGATAGATCAACAGTAGCAAGTCTGTGTGAGGTGAAGAGAAAATGATACAAAGTTTTCAAAAATTTTAATAAATAAAAATCTGGTCAGTGCGTTGTGCATTTGTACTCAGCCCCCAGAGTCAGTACTTTGTAGGAGCACCTTTCTTTTGGGGTCTGTCTCCACCAGCTTTGCACATCTAGAGGATGACATTTTTGCCCATACTTCTTGGCAGAAGAGCTCACGCTCAGTCATATTGGACGGAGAGCGTCTGTGAGCAGCAATTTTCATATCTTGCCCCAGATTCTCAATGGAACTGGGCCGTTCTAATACAAGAATAAAACCCTTCCTTTTGTAGCTCTGGCTGGATGTTGAGGGTCGTTGTCCTGCTGGAAGGTGAACCTCCGGCCCAGTCTCCTGCAGCCTCTACCAGGTTCTCCTCCAGGATTCCCCTGTATTTATCTCCATCCATCTTCCCATCACCTCTGACCAGCTTCCCTGTCCTGCTGAAGAAAAGCTTCCCCCAGCATGATGCTGTCACCACCGCCATGTGTCACGGTGGGGACGGTGTGATCAGGGTGATCTGCAGGGTTAGTTTTCTACCACACAAAGGGGGAGATTTATCAAACTGGTGTAAAGTAGAACTGGTTTAGTTGCTCATAGCAACCAATCAGATTCCACCTTTCATTTTTCAAAGTAGCTGAGAAAAATAAAAGGAGGAACTGGCCGGTTGTTATGGGCAAAACACACCAGTTTGATAAATCTCCACCATGGTGTTTTGCATTTAGGCCAAAAAGTTCTTCCCCACGTTTGCTGTGTCCCCTCCGTGGCTTGTGGTAAACTGCAGACAGGACTTCTTATGGCTGCTTTCAGAAATGTCTTTCTCCTTACCACTCTTCCATAAAGGCCAGATTTGTGGAGGACACGACTAATAGTTGTCCTGTGGACAGATTCTCCCACCTCATCTATGGATCTCTGCAGCTCCTCCACAGTGACCATTGGCCTCTTGGCTACTTTTCTAATTAGTGCTCTCCTTGTCTGGGCTGTCAGTTCAGGTGGACGGCCATGACTTGGTAAATTTGCAGTTGTGCCATACTCCTTCTATTTTTAGATGATGGGTTGAACAGTGCTCTGTGAGATGTTCAGAGCTTGGGATATTGCTTTACACTTCTCCACAACTTTAGCCCTGACCTGTCTAGTGTGTTCCTTGGTCTTCATGAAGCTTTTGATCACTAATGTTCTCTAACAAACCTCTGAGGCCTTCATAGAACAGCTGTAGTTATACTGAGAAGACATTACACACAGGAGGACTCTATGTACTAATTAGGTGACATTGGATTTTATTTAGGGGGATCAGAGTACAGGGGGCTGAATACTAATGCACCTCACACTTTCCAGATTATTATTTATTAAAAATGTTGAAAACCTTGTATCATTTTCTTTTCACATCACACAGACTTGTTACTTTGTTTTGTTCTATCACATAAATTTCCAATACACATACATTTAAGTTTGTGGGTGTAACGTGAAATGTGGAAAAGTTTGAATGTTTATGAATACTTTTTCAAGGCACTGTAAATGTCTGCTGTAATTTAAACTGTTCAATAGAGTGAATCCGGCTGCGGGAGGCCACCCCACTATTCTTACTAAATTGTAACACAATTTTAGTGCACTCAGTAATTTATACTTTTTAAGGTCACTTTTGTGGCCTAAAGCATAAAACACACATGATAAATCTGAAGCAAAAGGAAAGTGGAGCATTTGTTAGCAGTTTTTTTTTTCAGTGGATAACTTATTGCACCAAACTTATTACGCGGGATTTCACAGATTAAAATTTTAAAAAGTCACAAGTCAAATTAAACCCCCTTGGTGGAGCAGATATTGACAGCACCATTATAATAAATATGACGAGCATAAAAAAAAAACACTCAAAATTAGGAACTGCGTTTCTACATTTACCAAATTTGCAGCAAATAACACAGCCAACAGCAGACACAACTGAAAACTGACTTTTAACCTCATAATGAATTACCCCCCAGTGTTTTTTTTATTCACATTGAGACTGAATTCTGGTGCTTTTGGAACTGTAAATGTCCTGCCCTGTGTGCACAAAGGATACAATTGTATCCAGCGTGGACTGTTCTCAGCAGCCCGGACTCCAGATTGATACAATTGTATCCATTATGGGCTGATATCAACATCCTGGACTCCAGATTGATACAATTGTATTAAGTGTAGACTGATATTGAAAACTTGGACTTCAGATTGATACAATTGTATCCATTATGGACTGATATCAACATCCTAGACTCCAGATTGATACAATTGTATCCATTATGGACTGATATTAACATCCTAGACTTCAGATTGATACAATTGTATCCATTATGGACTGATATTAACATCCTAGACTCCAGATTGATACAATTGTATCCATTATGGACTGATATCAACATCCTAGACTCCAGATTGATACAATTGTATCCAGTGTGGACTGATATCAACATCCTAGACTCCAGATTGATACAATTGTATCCATTATGGACTGATATCAACATCCTGGACTCCAGATTGATACAATTGTATCCAGTGTGGACTGATATCAACATCCTAGACTCCAGATTGATACAATTGTATCCAGTGTGGACTGATATCAACATCCTAGACTCCAGATTGATATAATTGTATCCATTATGGACTGATATCAACATCCTGGACTCCAGATTGATACAATTGTATCAAGTGTGGACTGATATCAACATTGTGGACTCCAGATCGATACAATTGTATCAAGTGTGGACTGATATCAACATCCTTGACTCCAGATTGATACAATTGTATTAAGTGTAGACTGATATTGAAAACCCGGACTTCAGATTGATACAATTGCATCCATTATGGACTGATATCAACATCCTGGACTCCAGATTGATACAATTGTATCAAGTGTAGACTGATATCAACATCCTGGACTCCAGATCGATACAATTGTATCAAGTATGGACTGATATCAACATCCTTGACTCCAGATTGATACAATTGTATTAAGTGTAGACTGATATTGAAAACTCGGACTTCAGATTGATACAATTGCATCCATTATGGACTGATATCAACATCCTGGACTCCAGGTTGATACATTTATATCCATTATGGACTGATATCAACATCCTGGACTCCGGATTGATACACTGAGGTATGGAAACACAAAATGGGTCATTTACAAATCGTGCTACGCCTGTTTAGGCATTTAAAAAGTCACAAACCCCCTTTATGTGATTTTTTTGTTAACACCTGTGCAACAATATGTTGTCGTATGGGTGTTTTTGTGCTGCGTTGGACATTTGGACGTGGTGAGGGAGTGGCAGGGGCACACCGGGCCCCAGCAAATTTATTAACTTTTAAGCCTGAAAACAGATGGAAATGTTGGTGTAAAACTACTCATGGAGTGGAGTCGTTTTACTGGACAGACCCACAAAGTCTATTAGAAAGTGTCAGATCTGTATTGTTTAGTTACATCTGTAACAGGAAGACTGAAAGAAAAACAATATGTCCGCCATGACGTGTGCCTCCACGTTAAGCACCCAGCTTTCCTAGACTTCTGAAACAGGGTGGTGATGGTGGAGATACTGGTTGTCAGCCATCTTTCTCATCTCCGGTATAGCTTTCTTTTTTAACAATCTGAATTCTATAACTTTCTATTAGGGATTTTTGGCATTGAAGGCTGAGGGCGCAGAGGAATGCTGGCACTTGTAGCTCCCCACAGAATGATGCAATATTGTAAGGCTTTACTGCACATGTTTATTATTCTGCGCAGCGTCAGGATCCGAGCATCATTACAAAACGCACCTTTGTTCTGATAATACCTTTAGCAAGGAGAACCTGCGTCGTCTCCTCTCATTGTCACTAATTACCGGGCCCCCCGCGGGCTCTAGAGCGGGATCCGCCCCATCATGAGGCTCATTATAAGACGCCACAAATGACACTTTAATCATCCCAAGATCTGGGATTGAAACTTTTCCTTTTCATAGTAAATATTCTTTCTTCCCCGTGAAATGTGATAAGAATCTTTTATGCCGAGAAGTCTTTCCCAGGGGGTAGACAGACTGCAGCATACAAGCAGCACTTCAAGGGCAGGGAGAGAGCGCTCGGCTGTGCAGAGAGGGTGTCAGCTCCGCGCCGCCACTGCCTCAGCGCTCAATGTCACTTTCAATATCTGTTTGCTGTGACAGCTTTCAAAGGGGCGAGAGGAGCAGGAACAGTGCCATTGTAATTACCCAATTATAGGCACATATACTGCGCTTCACAGGGCAGCCTGACATACCGCCCTGATCACATATAGCTCCCCGAAAATCACAGCACCCTGCAGCCAATTAATAGAGAGCGCAGCGTTCATCATTAACCCCCTCATAACCAGGGACCTAAGTTCAGAGTAACCGCCCAACTCCTGGAACAGCTCATTGCAAAGGAGATTTGTTACATTGTTTCACATTACATTTCATCTGATTTATATGTGTTTACAGTAGAGATGAGCAAAGTTCTTGAAAACAAGTTTGTGTCTTATTCGTCACATATTTCAAAAATGTGATTTGTGTCCGAATCTACAAGATTCAAGTATGCTCCAGGTGGCCTGAAAATTGGTATATGACACTCTGAGGAGATTTTTAATATCATTTTGTTACCTCCTTTTTAACATTTTTGAATAAATTTTTGCTCTTTCTCCCCCTCCCCAAGCTCTTAAATGCAATAGCAAATAATGTCAATGACACTGACATACATGGCTACATATTAACGAACAGCATATTTAATAACATGCCATGCCGCCACATGTCTTATGCTTTTTCATATTCCAAAGATTCCAAAAATTGTTCCCTATCGGGGGCAGATGATGTTGTGGGAAAGAAAACAGTGGTTTGTTGGGACCAAGCGTCCAAAATTGATGCCTTAACGGGGGCAGAATGTTTGCCCTTATTTATACACACACGTTAGAAAGAGGAAGAGTGGCTTGTTTTGAACAAGCCTACAAAAATTCTCCCTTTTAATTGGGAGCAGCAGCAGTGCAGTGTGGACATGGAAAGGGTTGGTAATAAGAGGCATAGCATGGAACATACAAGGCTTCTCTAAGGGGTAGTAGTAGTAGTAGTAGTAGTAGTAGTAGTAGTAGTAGAGGCAATTGTGTAGCAGTAATGGTGGTGGCAGTAGAGGATTAGCAGCTGCAGCCATACAGTATGGAATATAATGGCGGACATGCAGACAGTGGCAGTGGCATGATGGAACGCTATCAGCGGGGGCAGATCTGTTCATCAACCTCAGCCAGAGGAGTGTGAAAATCCTCCCAAATCCATGCCTCATTCATTTTGACAAAAGTGAAGTTTTGGACACTGGCAGTGGAAAGCTATGTTCGTTTGGGTGTCACCGCGCCCCCTGCGGTGCTGAAAACCCTCTCCGAGATTATGTTGGAGGTCGGGCAAGAAAGAAGACAGAGAGCGTGCTGTGCTAGTGCCAGCCACTGTTCCAGTCTACCTGCCCAGTAGTAAGGGGTAAGTCATTAGGGTGTGCATTGGGGAAAGGCCATAGTCATTTAGAAAACAAGACAATTTTAAATAATGTTAAAAAATGGACAGAAATATCATACATCGGAATAAAATGTAGGTGAAGGTACAGAACTGCGGCACATTTCCATAATGATGAGACAATTTTTACAGACGCCTGCCTGGCAACAAGTCCAACTGTCCAATATTCTCAGTGACCGGAAAAGGTCAAAAACTGTGGCAGATAGTGTAGAGAAGAATTCTATTTTCATGAAGAGTGCCACATTTACCACAACTAAGTGGTACGGCAGCAACTGCAGCTCCAGCACCTTGGCCAGATTGCACATAAGCTAATTGCTTCTCATGGCCACACATTCCATTATGGATGTCTGACAATGAAGCGGAGGACAAGGAGAAGGAGTCTGAGCAGGAGAAGAAGCTGCTGCTGATGATGACAAGGACACTGTACTGCTTGGGGACGCCACAAAGAAGATAAGAAAAGGAGGACAGTCTGGTTCTCATTGGGAATGCTGGCCAGGTCTATTTTCCCACAGGATCCAGTGATGCCGCCTCATCTGCTTCAGTAGAGCTCTGGAACCTATGTTTGTGTGTGAACGCCCATGGCTTACTTTCTTCCTGCGATCTTGCACACGGCTGTGGTTTTGTGTGATCTCCTTGTGGAGAAAAAAATGCCATACGGGAGTTGTTCGCACAGATCTAGAGGCAGAAGAGCTTGGACTAGGTCTGGGATGTTTGGAGCCTCCACTCACAGTATCAGTGGTATCCCCGGTACCCAAGCTGACCACAACTGAAGCAGATCTGGCCCTGGCAGTTCTTTTGGAGTTTTTTTTTCTTTTTGGCCATACTTTGCCTCCACTGTTTATTGCCACAATAAAAGTAGGTCTCGCAGCTGTCTGGGAGGTTCTGCCTGTACATTTCCTCTGCCCCTTATTGTCACCATGGCCACCACCTTTCTTCTCTGATGTCTCCTCCTTCTCTTCTGCACCCAGCTCCAGCTCCTGTCCAACACACAATCGTTATCAGAGTCCTCACCTTCCTCGACACTTTTATCAGACTGTGATATGTCATTGTGGTCTCCTTGGCCTCCCTTCTGATTTCTTACTCTATATTTGCCCCAACTGCCACTGTCATTACCACTGCCCCTACCGCCACCACCGTGGCTACAAGTGCCATCACCACTACCACCAACACAGCTATACATGGGGTCTCCCCGGGAGATTCTCTAGACTGTCTGCTGTAGGGCATGGTGGGGTTTTGTTGCCTCTTCTTTTGAAAAAAGAAGGTGCCCATTAGGAGGGGGCAATGAAGATCCTCCACTAAACTCCACTGAAAGCCTTCTCTGGAACTGCAAGGAGGAGTAGCAAGAGGGACACTGTGTCTTTGGCTCCACGGTACGTTGTCAGACTCTGAAGTCACCTCCACATCATCCTGCTGCGGCTGAGAGGAGGAGTGAGCCATCCAATCCACAATCTCATCGGTTCTCCTCAATGAAAATGTTATGCCTTTTCCGAAGCCACGGACAACTGCGGCCTACTACTACTACTACTACTACTACTGACCAGACAGATGGTGCTACTACTGCTGTTTGCTCTAGTACTTACCTTCTGACTGTCTGAGGATGAGGCCTGGGTCTTATGTTTTGCACTCTTCCATTTACCAGACATTTGAGTATGAAGCCTGTGTTTCGTACACACACAGATTAATAAATGGTCCTAGCAAAATTGCAAGTGTTTTTTTATCATTTAAACACAGGGGTGCAACTAAATGTCCCTCCCCTTCTATAAACACACTGCACACTGGTATTGACAATTCACGTTGGTAATAATGCAATGTTTGCGGTAAAAGATCTATCTATCTATCTATCTATCTATCTATCTATCTATTTATCTATTTATCTGTCTATCATCTATTTATGTATCTAATATCTATCTCATGTCTATCTATGTCATATCTATCTATCTATCTATCTATCTATCTATCTATCATAGATATTTCTCTAGCTGGCACTATTTATGGGGGCACTGATCTTGGATCTCTGTCTCATACTACTTATGAATGACATTGTTAGGAGGACACTGTGCATTATTTATGGGGCTCTCTGGCACTGTTATGGGGGCACTGTGACTGTGGGGATGCTGGGCTGCTATATACTTTCCTTTCTGCCCCCTGACCCCGGCTGGGGGTTATCATTGGGTAGATACAGGGGCCAATTGTGACATCATTCATGGGGCCACGGGATCGGGCCCTGGTTTAACCCTTTGTCCCGGCCTACAGAGGCTTTTCCAATACATTGTGACGAGAAGCTCAGCAGTGCAGATTCGCAGAGAAACCGCGCTGTATTTTCACTAATATTCGGGCCCTTTGAAGACTAAGCTGCTCGTGTCTTCAGCCTTAATAGATAATAAAAAATTGAAAGGGAGTCGCAGCCTGATAAAAGAGCGGCTTTCATTCACTGCTTCAGGCGGCCATTGCCAGAGCCTTACAGTGCCCGGCTGGCATCAGAGAGCAGAGGCTCAGCAGGGGGGGCAGAGGCAGCCGCCAACACAAAGTCACTGCCAAACAGATGGTACTCGCTGCAGCTCCGGGCCCGTGTGTTACTGCAGAGAGTCAGGTAAATGGGCCCTAACGAGTGCCCCCATCATTACAACAGAGCAGGGGCCTCGCGCTCTCCTCCGAGGACCAGGAGTCCAGAAGGAGCAGTTATACCTGAGAAGTAGGTGGTAGGTGGGGCCCTATGCAGGTTTCACACACTAATCTTAGTAATAAACTTCTAAGAACTTATAGATGTGAAAAATTCCGGATTCTAGTGACTTCAGGATCTGGCTGCCATGAATTATATATCTGGTATCGGAATCTCCTCGGAATCTGGAAAATGATATGGAAAGCATTGTCCACAAAGCTGATCCTTCCTGTCATAAAAGGGTTAAATACTAGGTGTCCTGTACGTCCTTTATACCTGGGCAGGTCTGCCATTCAGAGTCTTGGAAAGCTGGGTGACAACCTCTATCATGGTAGCCATATTGGTTGACACCCAGTTTTCTTAGACTCACGAATTCTGAATTGCATACATATCCAGCCCTCCTTGAGGCATGGTGGCAGCCATATTGGTTGTCACCCATCTTTCCTGAAAACAGATAAAGGTAGAAAATGGCAGAATTTCATTCTACAATGAAATAAACCTAATAGATTGTCCTGTCGTTTTGTGTCTACAGCTCCTCTGTAAACCTATGTGTCTCCATGGTGACAAACCCTATGTAGGCTGATCCTGCAGTCATACTCCTTCTATTTGTGGAGTGAGATTAGAGTCGGATGTTTTCAGTCAATGGGGTGACAATCAGGTGTGAGCGGGAGACCTATTTTATGTAAAGATCAAGGATCTATCAAAGTTTGATCTTCACAGAACAAGTTTGTGGATATGTATCATAGCACAAAAAAAGGAGATTTCTGGGACCTCAGGAGAGGAGATGTTGATGCTCATCGGGCTGAAAAAGGTTATAAAACCATCGCTAAAGAATCTGGACTCCACCAATCCACAGTCAGACAGATTGTGTACAAACGGTGGAAATTCAAGACCATTATTATCCTCCTCAGAAGTGGTCGACCAACAAAGATCACGCCAAAAGCAAGGTGTGTAATAGTCCATGAGGTCACATATAAGCTTAAGGTAATCTCTACGACTTTGTCACATTAGTTAATGTTAATGAACCATTAGGAGGACACTGAACTACAATGGTGTGCATGGCCGGATTGCTAGGAGAAAGCTGCTGCTCTCCAAAAACAACATTGAGACCAGAATAGAACTTTTTGGTTTAGAAGCGTTCTGTTTGTAGAAAAGGAAAACCCTGCATCCAGCATAAAGACCTCATCCCATCTGTGACACCTGGTGGTGGTAGGATCATGGTTTGGGCCTGTTCTGCTCCATTTGGGCCAGGACGACTTGTTATTATTGATGGAGCAATGAATTCTGAATTATACCAGCAAATCCTAAACAAAAATGTCCAGACATCTGGACATCTGCATCAAGACATCAACCCTAAGCACACAAGTCCTTCTACCAAAGAATGGTTAATGGAGAAGGTGAAGTTCTGGAATGGCCGAGTCACAGTTCTGAGCTTAATCCAACAGAAAAGTTCTGGAAGGACCTGAAGTGAGCAGTTCATGGATGAAACCACCAACATAGCAGAGCTGAAGCTGTTCTGTACTTTCAAGCAGCACTGTAAGCTGGGAGCAAAAAGAAGATATAATGACTGCAGGATCAGACTACACAGGATTTGTTGTCTGTTACCATGGAGACACATAAGGCTGCATAGCACCCTCCAGTCATCTGACTGAAGAGGCCACACCCATTATATACCAGGCACAGCGCCATACTTTGATTAGTGGCTGTGCCAGTTACTGCACCCCAGAGCAGCAGAGTTTCTATCAAGTGGAAGGGAATGAGCTGCAGTACCAGGCACAACCACTAATAAAAGTATGGCGCTGTGCCTGGTAAACAATGGTTGCGGCCCCCTCATTCAGCGGCTAATTGGGTCAACACCTTGTCCTGAAGATACTCCATCAATAAGGAGCCCTGGAAAACCCTTAAAGGGGTATTCCCATCTCACACATGTAGTTTGTATAGTTAGATATAGCCATACCAGTATTATTACTAATAGAATGTATTTATATAAAATGTACCATTTAGAAGACTTCCCTATTTGTATATCCATTGTCCACACACATCAGTCAGGCCGTTGCCCCTAGTTACGACCACCGCGGCCATGCTCCTTTTCAAACCCGCTCTGAGGTAACTGCTGTATTGTGAGCGCACATTACATGAACATGTGGAGACACATCTTAGGGTACTTTCATATCTGCGTTTTGGACGCTACCAGTCCAAAACACAATGGTCAGGATCCGTCCAAAACGCAGACTTTATAAATGGATCCTGCTCCATAGAGATGAATTGATCTTGGAACAGGATCCGTTTCTCTGCGTTTTGGAAACGCAGACAAAAATACTACAACCCTAAGATGTGTCTCCGCATGTTCATGTAATGTGCGTTCACAATACAGCAGTTACCTCAGAGCGGGTTTATACAGGAATAAGCCGACCACCACTACTACATGGCTGCAGTGGTCGTAACCAGGGGCAACGGCCTGACTGATGTGTGTGGGACAATGGAAATACAAATAGGAAAATCTTCTAAACGGTACATTTTATATAAATACATTCTATTAGTAATAATACTGGTATGGCTATATCTAACTATACAAACTACATCTGTGAGATGGGAATACCCCTTTAATGGTGAGAGTCAAAATTAGGATGAGGATTAAGAGTAGGATTAGGTTTAAGGTTAAGGTTCAGCTTAAAGGTTCTCCGGGAATTAAGAAAAGGAAAATACTGAAATATTACTTTATTATAAATATATTCTCAAATACCTTTCATTATTTATAATGGCTCGTTTTGTCGAGGGAGCAATCATCAGGGGACACAAAATGGCCACTGTCCTATTAGTTCACACAAAATCTGTCCTGATCACACATGAAGACAAGTTACATTACAACACTGAGGTAAAGAGCTGCTTCATCTTCCTCTCTACTTTTCAGGGATTATCATCCTAAATACAGATGATAAGAACTTTAGCTGAATCTCTGAGGAAATTAGCTCATGAAGAGACATGAAGTACAGAGAGGACGGACAGGACAGACTGTGGTAATGTGGGGCTGCATACAAGAGCTGCTGTACATTATCCACATCTCCTCCTCCTCTCATGTCTCCTCATCATCTCCATTCCCACAGAGATTCACCTGTATTCAGGATGATAATCCCTGACAAGCAGAGAGGAGGATGAGGCAGCTCTTTACCTCAGTGTTGTGAAGTAACTTGTCCTCCTGTGTGATTAGGACGGGTTCTGTGTGTACTGATAGGACAGCGGCCATTTTATTTCTCCTAATAATTTCTCCCTAGACAAAACAAGCCATTATATGTAATGAAAGGTATTTGTGAATATATTTATTATAAAATAATATTTAAGTATTTTCATTTTTTTAATTCCTGGAAAACCCCTTTAAGTTTTGGGATGGGATGAATGCCAAGCACCAAAGCTGAGATTCGGTATTCCCTATCCATGTCTGACCCCACTTTGTCTTGGTAGGTCATACTGGGACTTGTAGTTGATTAACAGCAAAAATCTGCATGCCCTTATATGTGCAGCAAGTGAAGGTGTGAACATTTTTGCAATGAAGTGAAATGTTACAAACTGAGGGCAGCACGGGCGGCGCGCAGGAAGGCGACATCTGTTCGGTATTATGGGCGGTTGGATTGCAGGTTACATAAATAAAACAAAAAATCAGGCAGAAGAAAAAGGTCCCAACGGGAGCCTAAAAATAGTAACATCTGCTGCAAATGATTAACCCCGGGTCCAGCGATGACATCACCGCACCAAGATGGCTTCCCATAGGTCTCCAGGAAAGTAACGGGGGAGGGGTCTGAGAGTCCAAATTGTTTGCACTGAACCCTACTAGGTAAATATTGTTCTTATTAACTCGCCGCAACCGCGCCTTTAACACTTCGTCTCCTGGGTCGTCCTGCTGTGGAGGTTACGGCTGAACACTCTGCCATTATAAACATTTACAATCAGAGAGTGAGCGGCGCCGGATACTGCCGAATGGCGGGAGTGTTCCTAACGTTAGAGAGGAGGCCGGGCGCAACACACCTTATACTACAGGAACATCTATTACTGCTGACAACCTGCCTGCATATCATGTCTGAGAGGTAGTCACAGCCCCGCCTCCTGCTGATGACATCACTGATATAATGACATGTGATCAGACATGAGATCACACACCTTATACTACAGGAACATCTATTACTGCTGACAACCTGCCTGTATATCATGCCTGAGAGGTAGTCACAGCCCCACCCCCTGCTGATGACATCACTGATATAATGACATGTGATCAGACATGAGATCCACACACCTTATAGTACAGGAACATCTATTACTGCTGACAACCTGCCTGTATATCCTGTCTGAGAGGTTGTCACAGCCCCGCCCCCTGCTGATGACATCACTGATATAATGACATGTGATCAGACATGAGATCCACATACCTTATACTACAGGAACATCTATTACTGCTGACAACCTGCCTGCATATCATGTCTGAGAGGTAGTCACAGCCCCGCCTCCTGCTGATGACATCACTGATATAATGACATGTGATCAGACATGAGATCACACACCTTATACTACAGGAACATCTATTACTGCTGACAACCTGCCTGCATATCATGTCTGAGAGGTAGTCACAGCCCCGCCCCCTGCTGATGACATACCTTCCAACTTTGCAAAGCACCAAAGTGGGACACATTGCGCGCTGCGGCAAATTTTTTTCTGCACTAGGCCACACATCTAACTCCGCCCAAAACCTAACTATACATGTAATCCCACCCAGTCCCCTTAATGCACCCACATAGCAATTATTTCCCTTCATGCCACCGCACACTATTTATGCCCACATTGTGCCCACAGTAATATGCCCACCTGTGCCCCAGTAATATGTCCCCAGTAATATGCCCAGCTGTCCCTATAATATGCCTACATTGTGCCACCTGTAATATGCCCACATTGTGCCCCTAGTAATATGCCCACATTGTGTCCCCCAGTAATATGCCCACATTGTGCCCCCCAGTAATATGCCCACATTGTGCCCCCCCAGTAATATGCCCACAATGTGCCTCCCAGTAATATGCCCACATTGTGCCCCCCCAGTAATATGCCCACAATGTGCCTCCCACTAATATACCCACATTGTGCCCCCCCAGTAATATGCCCACATTGTGCCCCCCCAGTAATATGCCCACATTGTGCCCCCCAGTAATATGTCCACATTGTGCCCCCCAGTAATATACCCACATTGTGCCCCCCCAGTAATATGCCCACATTGTGCCCCCCAGTAATATGTCCACATTGTGCCCCCAGTAATATGCCCACATTGTGCCCCCAGTAATATACCCACATTGTGCCCCCCCAGTAATATACCCACATTGTGCCCCCCCAGTAATATGCCCACATTGTGCCCCCCAGTAATATGCCCACATTGTGCCCCCCAGTAATATGTCCACATTGTGCCCCCCAGTAATATGTCCACATTGTGCCCCCCAGTAATATGCCCACATTGTGCCCCCCAGTAATATACCCACATTGTGCCCCCCAGTAATATGCCCACATTGTGCCCCCCAGTAATATGCCCACATTGTGCCCCCCAGTAATATACCCACATTGTGCCCCCCCAGTAATATACCCACATTGTGCCCCCCCAGTAATATACCCACATTGTGCCCCCCAGTAATATGTCCACATTGTGCCCCCAGTAATATGCCCACATTGTGCCCCCCAGTAATATACCCACATTGTGCCCCCCAGTAATATGCCCACATTGTGCCCCCCAGTAATATGCCCACATTGTGCCCCCAGTAATATACCCACATTGTGCCCCCCCAGTAATATGCCCACATTGTGCCCCCCAGTAATATGTCCACATTGTGTCCCCAGTAATATGTCCACATTGTGCCCCCCAGTAATATACCCACATTGTGCCCCCAGTAATATGTCCACATTGTGCCCCCCAGTAATATACCCACATTGTGCCCCCAGTAATATACCCACATTGTGCCCCCCCAGTAATATACCCACATTGTGCCCCCCAGTAATATGCCCACATTGTGCCCCCCAGTAATATGCCCACATTGTGCCCCCCAGTAATATGCCCACATTGTGCCCCCCAGTAATATGCCCACATTGTGCCCCCAGTAATATGTCCACATTGTGTCCCCAGTAATATGTCCACATTGTGCCCCCCAGTAATATACCCACATTGTGCCCCAAGTAATATACCCACATTGTGCCCCCCCAGTAATATACCCACATTGTGCCCCCCCAGTAATATGCCCACATTGTGCCCCCCAGTAATATGCCCACATTGTGCCCCCCAGTAATATACCCACATTGTGCCCCCCCAGTAATATACCCACATTGTGCCCCCCCAGTAATATGCCCACATTGTGCCCCCACAGAAAGTAAAAAAAAAATAAACACCATATACTTACCTTTTTCCTAGATGCATCAGCTTCTCTAGTCGGGAGGGGGCGGAGCCAACCAGACCAGAGGTATGGACCAGAGGTATGGAGAACCAGCATGGGGAGGGTTAGTGACACAGGGACAGCCACCAGAAAGCGGGACATACCTCCCCTGTACCGGGACAGCCACTGAAATCCAGGACTGTCTCGCTGGATCCATGATGGTTGGGAGATATGACCTTATACTACAGGAACATCTATTACTGCTGACAACCTGCGTGTATATCCTGTCTGAGAGGTTGTCACAGCCCCGCCCCCGCTGATGACATCACTGATATAATGACATGTGATCAGACATGAGATCACACACCTTATACTACAGGAACATCTATTACTGCTGACAACCTGCGTGTATATCCTGTCTGAGAGGTTGTCACAGCCCCGCCCCCCGCTGATGACATCACTGATATAATGACATGTGATCAGACATGAGATCACACACCTTATACTACAGGAACATCTATTACTGCTGACAACCTGCCTGTATATCCTGTCTGAGAGGTAGTCACAGCCCCGCCCCCTGCTGATGACATCACTGATATAATGACATGTGATCAGACATGAGATCCACATACCTTATACTACAGGAACATCTATTACTGCTGACAACCTGCGTGTATATCCTGTCTGAGAGGTTGTCACAGCCCCGCCCCCTGCTGATGACATCACTGATATAATGACATGTGATCAGACATGAGATCCACACACCTTATACTACAGGAACATCTATTACTGCTGACAACCTGCCTGTATATCCTGTCTGAGAGGTAGTCACAGCCCCGCCCCCTGCTGATGACATCACTGATATAATGACATGTGATCAGACATGAGATCACACCCCTTATACTACAGGAACATCTATCACTGCTGACAACCTGCCTGTATATCCTGTCTGAGAGGTTGTCACAGCCCCGCCCCCTGATGATGTCATCACTGATATAATGACATGTGATCAGACATGAGATCTGCCCTTATACATAAAGAACCCTATGGGCCCTCCAGCTCTAGGGGCTCAGCTGAATCTTCTGTGTATGTGGCCCCCAGGCAGCGCCGTACTTGCTCTCTGGTATTGCAGCAGATTACTGGACTGATCCTCTGGAGATCGTGTCACCAGTTACTGTTTCTGGATATTTTGCCGTCCATTGGTTTTCTCACATCCGTGCGTCCCGCAAACTCTGCGCAAATATCCCACTCACCAAACTACTCAGTTTAGCAAGAAAAATGGAAACAAATTTATCCAGAGCTGGAAATAAGAAAAGACAACATGAATAAATTTGCCCTGTTTTGCAATAATTTGTTCCCCTGACATCCCGCAGGTCTGTTCCTCTTACAACATAAGAAATCTTTAGAACTTTTTCGATTTTATTTTTTAACTTTCAAGTCCTTTCATATGGTTTGTAATTTAGCCTGAGGCTCCGAGCATCCACTGTGTGTGATTTAGAAGGAATATATAACACACACAGAACATGTTCTAGGAGCGAGAAGTTCACTTTTCATTAACCCTTTTACACCAGGAGGACATTGCAACGTCCTTTTTCTTTCCTCCCAAGGAAGTTAGAATGTAGAGGAGGAAACAATCTCAGGAAATAATGTATCACAATGTAACTGGTCTGAGCTGACGTGTGTAGTCATAGAAGAGGAATACATTGTGACTTATTATTTATATTTATATTCTGATATCAGCAGAATAATAATATCAATAATAATAATAATAATGATTAAGGAGAAAAAGAAATGCTGTATAAAATTAGAATTCTGAAACTGTAAATTTCGGATGGCAAAGTACTCCTACTTACAGTGATAGTATTAATAATAGTAAAAATAATTAATTAGATTTTTTTCTATAACATTAGAATTATAAAATTATAAAACCAATGACAATTATTCAAATAAAAAATAATAATAATTACATTATTATTATTATGACTATTAACAAACATATTCTAAACTAAGGACAAAATTAATTTAAAAACTGTGAGCATGTAAGAGCAAAAATATTATTCTCTATGGTTTATTTTTAAAAAAATTAATAATATTCTACTCCTATTCTATTCTAATATTCTGTTCTAATAATGCTCTAAATTTAGTTCTGCATAAAAATGGAAAATCTTAAAGTGGCAAAAAACAAATTCATAAACTGAATTCTAAATATTCTTATTTACTTTTTTTTAAACAGTTTATGGTAAAATAATAATAATAATAATAACAATAATAATACTAATAAAATAATAATAATATGATTATTATAATATCAATACAACAAAATAGAGGGAAAAAATAATAATTTACCATAGCATTGCCCAAATGCCCAAAAATGTGGTTAAAATGTCAAATATTAATCTCCTGAGCCAATCTTTCTCCCATTTTCCAAAACCTTACATGAGTAGAGTGATACTAGGATTATCAACCATCACACATAGACTTATTCTATATACTCAATATTCTCTATATCCTGTACACACAAATGATACATATATGATCTCTTTTTACCTATTTTAATACATATTACTTTCCCTCCAGTCCTGCGACGTATAAAGGAGTATGGAAACATCTTTACTGCACAATACAAGATATTCACACAGAAATTCCTGTGACTTAATATCAGTTCCATTCATCACTGGGGTAGAAAGGCATGGCGGTGGAGGGCAAGGAAATGGGAGAATGGAGAAATTTCTGCAGCAAATTTTCACATGAGAATGTATCTGTTCGTGCAATCACATTCATCCTTTGATTCTGCATCGTTCTCCTCTGCTGAGATTTCATCAGATAAAACATTGTTGACAACAGAAGTCTGGCCAGTGGACAAGTCCGCACCATGCCCCATATGACCCTACAGAGGGGACTCCAGATGTAATGATCTCCTCTGATCACTGGTCATAGGTGAACACAACCATGGTGTAACCTGACAACTGAGGAACACATTACATGGATATTAAAGAATACAATGTTACAATCCACAATGATGTCCAGAGTATGAGAACCAGCACCAAACGTGGTAAAAGGTCCGTGAGCCATGAGATGGATATTTGTATCAGATTTATGTTTTTAGTCTAAAATTCAAAAACAGCTTTCTAAACTACTTAAGTACATAATATCTGCTTGGAATACTACTCCCCCCCAACAAACACAGACACTTTCCTCTCCACCAAATCCCCTTTACAGACAAAAAAAAAAATCAAATTTAAATTCAGCCACCTCTAGAGGGACCTTACAGCATACCGATATATACAGCCACCACTAGAGGGAGCTCAGGAGATTACTACATACAGATATATACAGCCACCACTAGAGGGAGCTCAGGAGATTACTGCATACAGATATATACAGCCACCACTAGAGGGAGCTCAGGAGATTACTACATACAGATATATATAGCCACCACTAGAGGGAGCTCAGGAGATTACTGCATACAGATATATACAGCCACCACTAGAGGGAGCTCAGGAGATTACTACATACAGATATATACATTCACCACTAGAGGGAGCTCAGGAGATTACTACATACAGATATATACAGCCACCACTAGAGGGAGCTCAGGAGATTACTACATACAGATATATACAGCCACCACTAGAGGGAGCTCAGGAGATTACTGCATACAGATATATACAGCCACCACTAGAGGGAGCTCAGGAGATTACTACATACAGATATATATAGCCACCACTAGAGGGAGCTCAGGAGATTACTGCATACAGATATATACAGCCACCACTAGAGGGAGCTCAGGAGATTACTACATACAGATATATACATTCACCACTAGAGGGAGCTCAGGAGATTACTACATACAGATATATACAGCCACCACTAGAGGGAGCTCAGGAGATTACTACATACAGATATATACAGCCACCACTAGAGGGAGCTCAGGAGATTACTGCATACAGATATATACAGCCACCACTAGAGGGAGCTCAGGAGATTACTACATACAGATATATACAGCCACCACTAGAGGGAGCTCAGGAGATTACTACATACAGATATATACAGTCACCACTAGAGGGAGCTCAGGAGATTACTACATACAAATATATACAGCCACCACTAGAGGGAGCTCAGGAGATTACTACATACAGATATATACAGCCACCACTAGAGGGAGCTCAGGAGATTACTACATACACAGCCACCAAGGGAGCTCAGGAGATTACTACATACAGATATATACAGCCACCACTAGAGGGAGCTCAGGAGATTACTACATACAGATATATCCAGCTACCACTAGGGGAGCTCAGGAGATTAATATATACAGATATATACAGCCACCACTAGAGGGAGCTCAGGAGATTACTACATACAGATATATCCAGCTACCACTAGGGGAGCTCAGGAGATTAATATATACAGATATATACAGTCACCACTAGAGGGAGCTCAGGAGATTACTACATACAGATATATACAGCCACCACTAGAGGGAGCTCAGGAGATTACTACATACAGATATATACAGCCACCACTAGAGGGAGCTCAGGAGATTACTACATACAGATATATACAGCCACCACTAGAGGGAGCTCAGGAGATTACTACATACAGATATATACAGCCACCACTAGAGGGAGCTCAGGAGATTACTGCATATAGATATATACAGCCACCACTAGAAGAAGCTCAGGAAATTACTACATACAGATATATACAGCCACCACTAGAGGGAGCTCAGGAGATTACTACATACAGATACATACAGTCACCACTAGAGGGAGCTCAGGAGATTACTACATACAGATATATACAGCCACCACTAGGGGGAGCTCAGGAGATCACTACATACAGATATATACAGCCACCACTAGAGGGAGCTCAGGAGATTACTACATACAGATATATACAGCCACCACTAGAGGGAGCTCAGGAGATTACTACATACAGATATATACAGCCACCACTAGAGGGAGCTCTCAGGAGATTACTACATACA
This sequence comes from Rhinella marina, assembly GCA_900303285.1. Taxonomy (NCBI): domain Eukaryota; kingdom Metazoa; phylum Chordata; class Amphibia; order Anura; family Bufonidae; genus Rhinella; species Rhinella marina. The sequence continues at coordinate 43,598 of ONZH01010360.1, forward strand.
GATATATACAGCCACCACTAGAGGGAGCTCAGGAGATTACTACATACAGATATATACAGCCACCACTAGAGGGAGCTCAGGAGATTACTACATACAGATATATACAGCCACCACTAGAGGAGCTCAGGAGATTACTACATACATACAGATATATACAGCCACACTAGAGGGAGCTCAGGAGATTACTACATACAGATATATACAGCCACCACTAGAGGGAGCTCAGGAGATTACTACATACAGATATATACCGCCAGCACTAGAGGGTGCTCAGGAGATTACTACATACAGATATATGCAGCCACCACTAGAGGGAGCTCAGGAGATTACTACATACAGATATATACAGCCACCACTAGATTGAGCTCAGGAGATTACTACATACAGATATATACATTCACCACTAGAGGGAGCTCAGGAGATTACTACATACAGATATATTACAGCCACCACTAGAGGGACCTCAGGAGATTACTACATACAGATAATATACAGCCACCATAGAGGGACCTCAGGAGATTACTACATACAGATATATACAGCCACCACTAGAGGGACCTCAGGAGATTACTACATACAGATATGTACAGCCACCACTAGAGGGAGCTCAGGAGATTACTGCATACAGATATATTACAGCCACTACTAGAGGGAGCTCATGAGATTACTACATACAGATATATACAGCACCACTAGAGGGAGCTCAGGAGATTACTACATACAGAATATTACATTCACCACTAGAGGGAGCTCAGGAGATTACTACATACAGATATATACAGCCACCACTAGAGGGAGGAGCTCAGATATATACAGACCACTAGAGGGAGCTACTACATACAGATATATACATACAGATATATTACTACATACAGCCACCACACTAGAGGGAGCTCAGGAGATTACTACATACAGATATATACAGCCACCACTAGAGGGAGCTCAGAGATTACTACATACAGATATACATACAGCCACCACTAGAGGGAGCTCAGGAGATTACTACATACAGATATATACAGCCACCACTAGAGGAGCTCAGGAGATTACTACATACAGATATATATACAGCCACTAGAAGGAGCTCAGGCTAGATTACTACACAGCCACCACTAGAGGAGCTCAGGAGATTACTACATACAGATATATACAGCCACCACTAGAGCTCAGCAGGATTACTCTTACAGATATCTAGACTTACTAGGAGCTCAGAGCAGTAGCTACATACAGAGACTATATACACCATACTACATACAGATATATACAGCTAGAGGAGCTCAGGAGATTACTACATATACATAGCACCACTAGCTGAAGCAGGAGGAGATTACTACATACAGATATACAACCACCACTAGAGGGAGCTCAGGAGATTACTACATTACAGATATATACAGCACCACTAGCTCAGGAGATTACTACATACAGATATATACAGCCACCACTAGAGGGAGCTCAGGAGATTACTACATACAGATATATACAGCCACCACTAGAGGGAGCTCAGGATATATTCATTCAGTTATGTATGTACAGAGTGTTCTATGAGTAATATGTGTTGGGACTTTTCTGATTTTAGGTGAAAATATCTCTGCAATTTCATGCTGGACCTGGGGCTCATAGCGTTTCGGTGCCTCGGATGCCAAAACGTATTCAACATCAGCCCAAGATCTTCCCCTCGGCAGCCACATCCGGTGAGCCCGGCTCCTCTGCAGGTTCTGTTACTTTTTACACTTCTTCTTGTGGATTTTATTGGTTTTATGGTGCATCGGGATCCTGAGTCTTGTGGCAATAGAAATGTAACGTGGAACGCGGTACACGCGGTCAGAAGAAAGTACATTAACGTGCTCGGAATCCTCACCCGGATAAAGACGCCGGAGGAGCCGCGGCGCAGGATGTGTCAATATTGCCTTTTACACCAGAAACTCGATAGGTGAATGCAAACGACTTTCCACACAGAGATAGAAGTCTGGCCAGAGGCGAAGATCCGCAGCTACAGCCCCACGTCTGGAGACGTAATGAGGAGCACGGAATATTCTATCTTCTGGCTACAAGGCTGACCCCTCACAGCAACTCTCAGCCCCTCAGATGTTCCGCACCGAAGAAATGCACATATCTGAAAATGCTTTATGTTTACTGCAGGGGCTGTTTTATCTCCTCTCTATAAATTAGGCCAATTTTAACTGTTACCTCCCTGGAAGCATCCAGAGAACCATAATATCTGTCTATCTATCTATCTATCTATCTATCTATCTATCTATTTATTTATCTATCTATCTCATATCTATCTATCTATCTATCTATCTATCTCATATCTATCTATCTATCTATCTATCTATCTATCTATCTATCTATCTCATAAACATCTACATATCTGTCTCTCAGTCTATCTATCTCATAATTATCTATCTATCTATAATCTATCTATCCTGTCTATATCATGTCTGTCTATCTATCTATCTATCTATCTATCTATCTATCTATCTTTTATCTATCTACATATCTACCTATCTATCTATCTATCTATCTATCTATCTATCTATCTATCTATCTATCTATCCATCTATTATCTATCTCATATCCATCTACATATCTATCTGTCTCTCAGTCTATCTATCTCATAATTATCTATCTATCTATCTCTTCTTCCCCCGAGTCCCCCTGTATTTGGTCTAGCTCTTGGCTGGGGGATGACTGGGGATCTGGCAGTAATTAGGAAGCTTGTCTTCCCACTTAGTAATCAGTGAGGATCTGGCCCCGGATTCTCTTGGCCGTTTCTGCGGAATGGTCTGGAAGTTCTGGAGCTCTTGGCCGCTGCGGTGACACATCTGTATTATACACCGGGGGCTGCGGTACATCAGGAAGCGTCCATCACCGCGGCCCCGAACAATGGCTACCTACAGAATGTGAGCCCCGGCTTAACGTTCTTATGGCTGAGGGTTTGTTACAATTGTCTCCTCTGGGAGCTGCACACATCTCTCCTCTCCTGATACTTTGTTACAATTGGAAGATGCAGAATTTTTCATTTTATGTATTTTTTGCTTTATTTACAGCATTTATTTAAAGAGCGCCTGTCTCGCTGAGGGCAGCATCGTACATTGAGAGACCTCCAGATTTCAGCTGCTGTCACTTCTGGGCTAAAATTCTGTATTGTTACAGCGCTGGTGGGGACACCATGCGTCGCAGAGTGGGAGATGAGTCTGATGAGACTCCTGGCCCTGCCCTCCCCGCCTCTTGATCATAAATGGTGGGTTTCATGTTACTCATAGGAAAGTAACCTGTCATGGTCAGGAGGTGGGGGAGGGCGGGGGAGGGCAGGTCACAAGTCTCATCGGACCCATCTCCCCCTCCGCACTGGCTGCGCTGTGAGCTTTCTCCTGTCAGTACCGTAAAAGCATGCCAATTTCTTAACCTAACTCCTTTGCCACAATGAAGGTGCTCCCCTCCTGCCCCTACGTGGTGCTGCCTGAGACGAGCGCCTCACCTGGCCTCATTGGTGGTGCGCCCCTGTGTAAAAGTATTGAATTCAGAAGTCAAGTCGTCTCTCACTACTATGCCGCCTTCAGCGCAGACCGACTTTATCACTCCTCCCTGCGCAGCCGTCACTCTGGCTCCTTGATTTATCTGCCGGCCCTTACCCCATCATTCATCTCCTGTTATTGCTGTGAAGTACAATACACAGACTCGGCGTTCTCGCCGATCGCTCTCCTGCCTTATTTCTGTTTACAAAGTAACTGAAGAAAATCAATCGTCCTCCTTTAAGTGTCGATACTTTGTGTTTAACCCTCGGCTGCTACCGGAGAGAATAAACTTGAGGATCTCTTGTGATGACCGCTCCATCAAGACCTTATCAAGGCCTCGGGATTGAAGGCTGTGTTCACCTTTCCTAAGATGTTGGAAGACTTTACAAACCCCCTTCCATCTGTCCCTCACTACTTCGTCACCTACCAATTGTATGTAAGGCAGAAGTAGCAAACATATGGGAGTATGACTACACTGTTATATGTTTGTAGTCTGTTACCATGGAGACACAGGCTTGCAGAGTATCTGTAGACAGAAAATGCTTCAATGTATTTTATATGAAAGATAAAATAATTTTACAAAGTAACTTTATGAAAAATCTCTGGTCGTTTTGGGTATACAGCTCAGGTGAAACCGCGATGTCTCTATGGTAACAGATCGATCAAACCCACTTCCATCTTTCCTCTGCTACTTCTTCACCTACCAGTTGTATGGCAGGCAGACAGATGGAGAGAGAGCGACTGCAGGACCTGACTACAGAGAGCTTATTTGTGGTCTGTTACCATGGAGACAAAGAAGTCTGCAAAGGAGCCGTAGACACAAAACAATAGAACATTTTTTATTAACATTATTTGTAAATTGTCTTCAAACTTCTTTCTAGACAAATTGGACCAAAAAAGTTTTTCTCTGTTTCCTCCACAGGTAATAGATCACAGGTGACAACTACTAACAGCTGCCATTACAATGCCTTCAGGGGTTGTCAGATGGTTTTCCTAGGATGCTGTACAGCATTGTTATACAGAGACTCATTCATCCTACTCCTTCTCACCTACTATGGGTTAGGTGTCAGTCTTTACTGACGTTCTGGCATTTTATTCATGATTACATTTATTGATTACTGATGTCTATAAATGAGTGCTGCCATATTGTGAAAATCGCACAATACTTCGGTAAACGCTACATTTTTTTTTGCTCCTTCGGATGACGTTCTCCTTTATAATCAGGATTTCTGTGTCTTCGCACTCACAGCACAAACTTTAAGCAGAGCAACGTGCGAACTTGTAAACAGGAGTCGCCTAGAAATAAGAATCAGCGTGAAACGAAGCAGATTACGCTCCGGAGGCCGATATCTGTTTAGTTTCAGCTTCAGGGCAAAGTTTTTTTCCCCTCATCAGTTAATTAAAAATCCCCCCCTCCGCCCCGATCCTGAATCCGTGGCTCGGCCACCATAGCATACGGGCCCCGACTCTTCCCCCTTCTCTGGAGTCCTGGGATGTTGGCCGGGGCCCCATCTCTGCCTCTCTAGTCTCCATGGGATATGAATAAGTGGCTCGGGATCTTGTTTTTATCATCGAATCATCCTGTTTAGACAGAAAAATGTGCAAAGAACAAGAGGCAGGAGGCCAAGGATGATCCGTCTCGCTGCGGCCGCCAGACTCCTCGCTGCATAAAGATGTCTTTTCCTGGACTTGTCTCAAGTCATTATTTCACTGTATCTGCCTCTGCTGGCTGACAACCAATATGGCTGCCACTGCACGCCTCCTGGGGTTGTCACCAAACATTATTATGTCATGATGTTGGTAAATAAAGTGGGGAAAATAAGTATTTGATACACTGGCGATTTTACGAGTTTTCCCCCATACAAAGAATGGGGAGGTCTGTCATTTTTATTGTAGGTACAGCTTCAACTGTGAGAGACAGAATGTAAAAAAATAATGCAGAAAATCACATCATATGATTTGCATTAATTTGCATATTATTGCATGAGATACGTATTTGATACAATAGAAAAACAGAATTTAATATTAGGTCCAGAAACCTTTGTTTGTAAATACAGATTTCAGACGTTTCCTGTAGTTCCTGACCAGGTTTGCAGACACTGAAGCAGGGATTTTGGCCCGCTCCTCCATACCGATCTTCTCCAGATCTTTCAGGTTTCGGGCTGTCGCTGGGCTACATTGAGTTTCAGCTCCCTCCAAAGATTTTCGATTCGGTTCTGGTCTGGAGACTGGCTAGGGCTCTCCAGGACCTTGAAATCCTTCTTACGGATCCGCTCCTTAGTTGCCCTGGCGGTGTGCTTGGGATCATTGTCATGACTGAGAGACCCATCTTCAATGCTCTTACTGAGGGAAGGAGGTTGTTATACAAAATCTCGCGATACATGGCCCCATCCCTCCTCCCTTTAATATGATGCAGTCGTCCTGTCCCCTTTGCAGAAAAGCACCCCCTAAGTATGATGTTTCCACCCCCATGCTTCACGGTTATGACGGTTTTTTGAGATTGTACTCATCCCTTTCTTCCTCCAAACACGGCGAGTGGCGTTGATACCAAAAAGTTCTATTTTTGCCTCATCTGACCACATGACCTTCTCTCATGCTCCTCTGGATGATCCAGATGGTCATTGGCAAACTTCAAACAGTCCTGGACATGTGCTGGCATGAGCAGAGGGACCTTGCGTGCCCTGGAGGATTGTAATCCATGACGGTGCAGTGTGTTACTAACGGTTATCTTTGAGACTGTGGTCCCAGCTCTCTTCAGGTCATTGACCAGGTCCTCCCGTGTAGTTCTGGGCCGATTCCTCACCTTTCTCAGAATCATCCTTACCCCACAAGGCGAGATCTTACATGGAGCCCCCAGACTGAGGAAGTTTGACAGTCATCTTGTGTTTCTTCCATTTTCTAATAATTGCGGCCAACAGTTGTTGGCTTCTCACCGAGCTGTTGCCTATTGTCATATAGCCCATCCCAGCCTTGTGCAGGTCTACAATTGTGTCCCTGGTGTCCTTAGACAGCTCTTTGGTCTTGGCCATGGTGGAGAGGTTGGAGGAGTCATCCCTAAACTGCAGCCCTCCAGCTGTTGTAAAACTACACTCCCGCTGTAGGCTGATAGCTGTAGGCCGTCCGGGCATGCTGGGAGTTGTAGTTTTGGAGGGCCATAGTTTGGGATGCCTGGGTTGGAATGATTGATTGATTGTGTGGATAGGTGTATTTTATACAGGTTAACGAGTTCAAACAGGTGTAATTATACAGGTAATGAGTGCAGAGCAGGAGGGCTTCTTATAGAAAACTAACAGGTCTGTGAGAGCCACAATTCCTGCAGGTCGGTAGCTGATCAAATACTTAATTCATGAAATAAAATGCAAATTAATTATTTTTTAAAAAATCAAACAATGTGAATTTCTGGATTTTTTTTAGATTCTGTCTCACACAGTTGAAGTGTACCTACGATAAAAATTACAGATCTCTCCATTCTTTGTAGGTGGGAATACATGCACAATCTCCAGTGTATCAAATACTTATTTTCCCTACTGTACATCACTGTGTGTCTAGAAACACTTGTCCTTAAGGAGTATGAGAAAACTGGGTGACAGCTAAACAAGTCAGCACTTATTAAATGGCTCCTCAGGTGATCACCAGGCTCCCCAGTCATCAAGGGCAAGTTTAATGAAAAGTGGTTCAACAAAGTGGACAAACCCTCAAAGTGGCCCCAATACAAACATTGCGCTAATCAATAGAACAAGCAAGAATAAGAAACTTTGCAAACTATATTAGAGAAAAATGCCTCTTTCTTCACTTATCAGGCATCCTCCTACACTGATCATTTACCCTCAATTTACTGCTAAAGCTTGTGATAATTCAGAGATCAGCGGTGGTTATATTAATCTGTATGTAGTGAGCTTTCCTCTAGTGGTGATGTATAATCTGTATGTAGTGAGATCCCTCTAGTGGTGGCTGTATAATCTGTATGTAGTGATCTCCCCCTAGTGGTGACTGTATAATCTGTATGTAGTGAGTTCCCCCTAGTGGTGGCTGTATAATCTGTATGTAGTGAGCTCCCTCTAGTGGTGACTGTATAATCTATATGTAGTGAGCTCCCTCTAGTGGTGGCTGTATAATCTGTATGTAGTGATCTCTCCCTAGTGGTGGCTGTATAATCTTATGTAGTGAGCTCCCTCTAGTGGTGACTGTATAATCTATATGTAGTGAGCTCCCTCTAGTGGTGGCTGTATAATCTGTATGTAGTGATCTCCCCTCCTCTAGTGGTGGCTGTATAATCTGTATGTAGTGATCTCCCCCTAGTGGTGGCTGTATAATCTGTATGTAGTGAGCTCCCTCTAGTGGTGACTGTATAATCTATATGTAGTGAGTTCCCTCTAGTGGTGGCTGTATAATCTGTATGTAGTGAGCTCCCTAGTGGTGGCTGTAGTGTGGCTGTATAATCTGTATGTAGTGAGCTCCCTCTAGTGGTGGCTGTATAATCTGTATGTAGTGAGCTCCCTCTAGTGGTGGCTGTATAATCTGTATGTAGTGAGCTCCCTCTAGTGGTGGCTGTAGTGAGCTCCCTCTAGTGGTGGCTATATAATCTGTATGTAGTGAGCTCCCTCTAGTGGTGGCTGTATAATCTGTATGTAGTGAGCTCCCTCTAGTGGTGGCTGTAAAATCTGTATGTAGTGAGCTCCCCCTAGTGGTGGCTGTATAATCTGTATGTAGTGAGCTCCCACTAGTGGTGGCTGTATAATCTGTATGTAGTGAGCTCCCTCTAGTGGTAGCTGTATAATCTGTATGTAGTGAGCTCCCTCTAGTGGTGGCTGTATAATCTGTATGTAGTGAGCTCTCTCTAGAGGTGACTGTATTATCTGTATGTAGTGAGCTCCATCTAGTGGTGGCTGTATAATCTGTATGTAGTGAGCTCCCTCTAGTGGTGGCTGTATAATCTGTATGTAGTGAGCTCCCTCTAGATGTGGCTGTATAATCTGTATGTAGTGAGCTCCCTCTAGACGTGGCTGTATAATCTGTATGTAGTGAGCTCCTCCTAGTGGTGGCTGTATAATCTGTATGTAGTGAGCTCTCTCTAGTGGTGGCTGTATAATCTGTATGTAGTGAGCTCCCTCTAGTGGTGGCTGTATAATCTGTATGTAGTGAGCTCCCTCTAGATGTGGCTGTATAATCTGTATGTAGTGAGCTCCCTCTAGACGTGGCTGTATAATCTGTATGTAGTAAGCTCCATCTAGTGGTGGCTGTATAATCTGTATGTAGTGAGCTCCCTCTAGACGTGGCTCTTCGACGAATATATTCGTTCAATCTGCGTGCAAAATATACGTTATTATGTTGCGTTTAGTGTTCAATTTTAAAAGGTACGCAACTTCTTTGAACACGTACGCATGAGCGTACAAATTGTGTATGAAAATGACGGGCTTTGCTGGAGAGGAATGGTGGAGCCCTGGCTACATATGGATACTGTATCAGCAGATGACAGCAGATCATCCGGCTGAGACTGAGATGAGCGTGCCATCCACTCCACTACCTCATCCGCTTTCTCCTCCACTACAATTTTGCGCCTTGGTGGGTTAGTCTGGTGGAACACCGGCCAAGTATTGTGAATACTACAAGTAGAAGCTCCGGCTACAGGTCCTTTGGCACTTCTGCCCTGTGCCATCTTCTCCTTTTTTTTAGAGCTTGAGGTCTGGCTGGAACTGGAACCCTTTTGCTTATCCATTCCAGACATTTTTCACTTGACTGTGGCCCTGCAGCTGGTCTTTGTCCCTGTCTCTCTCCCTGTCTCTGTCTCTCTCCCTGTCTCTCTCTCGATCGCTCTCCCAGTCTCTCTCCCTGTCTCTCTCTATCTCTCTCCCTGTCTCTCTCTGTTTCTCTCCCTGTCTCTCTCCCTGTTCTCTCCCTATCTCTCTCCCTGTCTCTCTCCCTGTGTCTCTCCGGGTCTCTCCCTGTCTCTCTCCCTGTCTCTCTCCCTATCTCTCTCCCTGCCCGATTAATTACTGGCCCTGCACTGGCCCTGCACTTGCCTTGCAGTATCCCTGATGTGTAATATGGATTCCCTGAACAATTACACCCCAATTTCAACAACACAGGTCTCAGAGTCTCAAAACTTCACACACAGTGCTTCTGCTCGTCTCAGCAGTCGCAGCAGAAGTGATGCGTCACTGGCTTACCGAGCCTGAGCCAATCAGAGCAAGCCCTGCCCACTAGGTCAGGTGACCACTTTTTCCCAGGCTTTTGCGCACGAATAACGAACTAACAGGAAAAGTTCGCTAATTACTTGAATTCGTACGCAACAGCGTATAGAGTAACTTATACGTAGCATTAGCGTACAATTTATTGGACAAGTACGTAGCGAATGCGTAGAAAGCCTTAGGAACATTTTCGAATCTTAACGGAGCGAATCACCTAATATTCGGATTCACTTCGCAGCTGAAAATTTCCAAGATTCACTATGAATCAACAAATCAGCGAATAGATTCGCTCATCTCTACTCCATACCATGAAGTTCTTCCAGTAAGTCTCCATACAGGACTGGTTTCTTTAAGGAGATTCAGCACCCTAACTAAGCCAGCATAGACGAAAGAAATACTTTGAGCGCAGGATCCTAAGTTTATAATAGACTTGTGTATTGTTGTGGCCCTTGGTGTGATATATGACATACAGTGGTCAGAATCCCCTCCCAGCACTCAGGTTTGATCTTCATGGTGTGTTTTGGAGCTTCAGGACTTTTATTATGACTTCTTCAACATATTTATTTTTTTTTTAGAAATGTTTGTTACATTGTATCACATACAGATCACGTCCAGGGAGGAGGCCAGACACCGGATCCACGTCTCTGACTTTCTTCCATCTTACTCATTAGGATAAGTGTCCGCAAAGAAATATGTTTTTCATTCGTCTTCTCGTCAGTTACAAGCGATAACGCCATTAAACGTAGTCCCTAATAAATCCCTCCAAACGACCCAATAAATGTAATTGGTAACCAAGGCGAGGGATAAATTAAAGCCAGGGATCCCTGGAATGAGGAGCGCTATTCTCCGCAGTATTTGGGAGCAGCAGGTTTGGATTATCTGGTTTGTCCCGAGCACCTGGACTTCATTAAAGTTTAATACACACTGAACAGTCCCTGTGAGAGGCCGCGGAGAGGGCCCCGTGTAAAACTATACGGCAGCGGTATCGCAGCGGTGACCCCGTCCTCTCATTACAATAACAAGGCTTTAGGCTGATCCCCCCCCCCAGACCGGGAGACCCCGTGTGACCGCAGGGCGTTTAGGGTCCGTCACATGTTTCCTTGATTCCATGTGACACAATGGATGGTCCGTCAGGACTAAATTACTGGCAGAGGAGGACACGTCAGGGATGGATGCTGCAGCGCCCTCCATCGGTTGTTACTGCCTGGTGTGAATTTACGTCTAATACTTGGGGTCATCCGCCATCTACATGGAGAAGAGACTTTGTACTCTGCCAAAAAGAGAAAGTAACACTTCTCATGTGTTTTCCTGGAACCCCCAGGCCCTGCAGTGATGCCACAAAGAATGTTCTGAATTACTACAAACATTGAAAATGTAGCAACAAAATAACACATTCGTATCATCTAACAGTACACGTAAAAAGTATGTGAACCCATGGTGACAGTCAATATTATGATCATCCCATCAGTAATGACTTCCATCAGATGTTACTCACCTCACCTGGTTCAAGCACCCCTCGGCTGACGGACACTGCTGCTCTGGTTCTTCTGTGGTGGACCTGCTGGTTCGGCCGTGGATCTTCTGCTCTGGTTGTACAGCGGCATCAGCATTCCTAAGGCAACTAAGTGCCCAAAAGTGAAGTTACATCTAGTGACCTATTTAAAGGGGAATTGTCCGTCATATCCCACCCTGGCTCACGTTCCTTGTCCCTGATCCATGACTACTCTGAGGTTCCTCCTGCAAAAAGGTCTTTGGGATTAGTGGACCTAGGGGATCCCACAAACCCACCTTAATTACACATATACAGTATCACCTGCAGAAGAAGGTATGTTATATACTTACCACGTATGTATGGATTGGCCACTCCACGCTCCTCTTCTGAATGTTCTTTACCAGGTTTCTGGATTGGGGCTATGGACATGATGTCACCTCTGCTGTGGACGGGGCCAGAACTATTCCTCTCCTTTGTGCATGCGCAAACTCCTGGATCCACCTCATCTGCGCATGTCCCAGAGGGAGGAATAGTTCTGGCCCCGTCCACAAGAGAGGCGACGTCCTGTCCATAGCCCAATCCAGACACCTGGCAAAGGACGTGATGTTGGAGGAAGCAGAATTTTCAGGAGAGGAGAGTCACATGATTGGGTTAGTATATTACAAATTTTCTTCTACAGATGAGTTATGTGTAATTTTAATCAATGTGCGTTGGTGGGACCTGCTGGGTCCTGGAAAACCCCCTTAAGGGTTAAGATTGGTGAGTCCTTTAGACCCCACACACTCTAATCTAATTGGTGCCAAACTGCCTAGGGCAGTGGTGCCCAACCATTTTTCATCTGGGGGCCGCACTAGACATGGAATAAATTTCATGGGCCAGAACCGGGTAGCATTGCCAGAAAGAAATGCAATCATTAAAAAGGAATTGATTCTACTAATTTAGATAACACAGTATTAGAAAGAAATCATAAACCAGAAATCATTTCTGTACTCGTCATTTCATTAATGTGATGTCTGAAGCCAGTTTGCAAATTTTTGGATCAAAGTTTGTCACTCTGCTTCTCAGAACAGAAAGCATTTTTTCGCCCTATAAGACGCACCTAGGTTTTACAGGAGGACAATAAGAAAAAAAAAAACCAATAAGACCTCAGATAAGACCCCAATGTGAATAACCCCCAAATCAGATCTCAGATAAGAGCCCCATGTCTCTCATATCAGCCCCCAGTGCCTCCATCAGCCCCCAATTCCTCTATCAGCCCCCAATGCCTCTTTTAGCCCCATTGCCTCCATCAGCCCCCAATTCCTCTATCAGCCCCCAATGCCTCTTTTAGCCTCCATCGGCCCCCCAGCAGCCACAGAGTATATAAAATAAAAAAACACTTACCTCCCCTGCTCCTGGACGCCGCCTGCGCTTTCTCTACATCTTCCTGCTGCCGGCTGTACTGTGTACTGGCGCACACAGCATGAGGTCACAGTGCGCCCTCACAATGTGTGCAGCCCTCCACAGCCGACAGCCGCGCGGAGGACCAGGAAGCGGTGAGTACAGTGTCTTTACTGGCTTCCTGGTCCTCTGGTGCTAATGAGCGCTTCCAGAATGAAAGCGCTAATTAGCAATCGCCCCAGGGGCATTTTCCCCCCACTTTTTGGGGAAAAAATGCGTCTTATGGGGCGAAAAAATATGGTAACTCAGGTAGCTCCTCTTACTGACCATCAATGAAAAAGGCACCCCTTCCGGAAGTGTGG
>ONZH01010361.1:0-26525 GCA_900303285.1 Rhinella marina
TAGATAAATATGGGGTGCTGCCCACATGAATAATCAGCCTGCACTTTCTCAGCTGAGTGTATTCCACCTTGTATATGTAGCTTCAACTTGTCGGCTGTTTACTCTTCAGGCCTTACTCTAGAACTTCTGTGCTTTCAGGAACACTGGTATTTTTTAAATCTATATGTTGGCCCTACTGGGGCCTCTATGGGGAAGGAGCATAATATATATTACTACCACTACAAGGGGGCATTATACTATAGGGGAAATATCAGGGTGGGTGGAAGAAAAGGGGAATATTATATATGCTGGCACTACATTGGACAATATGACACAGGGAGCACTATGGGGGGCATTATAATACAGGAGGCACTATAGGGGGGCATAATAATACAGGCCAGTGCACTAGGGGCATTATAATACAATAATACAGTCTGGAGCACTATAGGAGCATTATAATACAGACTACTACACTACAGGAGGAATTATGATCAAGGGGATACTACAGGGGGGGCATTATATGTACTAGTACTGCAGGGGAAATTATAAGACAGGGGCACTGCAGCAATGCTGTGGGCTATATATTGTTGGCTTATAGATAGGCTTTGTCATTGCTTAGGAGCACAATAAGGGGGCCTTATTTCTACTAGGGTTCCTATGAGGGCATTGTTAACAATGGAGGTATTGTGGGGGCACTATTATTACTAGGCACAATATGGAGGACATTATTACTAATGGGGGCACTCTTGGGGAACATTATCACTATAGGGGGTACTGTAGGGGGCACTATTACAATTTAGGGCAGTCTGGGAGCACCATTACTATGGCACTAAAATTTTGGAGTATAGTATTTGGGGACATTGGGGAGCACAGTGAGCAAAGTGTTGGGGGTAGCAACAAGATAATTTGGGGCACCAGGAAGTGAAGGATTATGAAACAGTGAGGAACTTAAAATGTGTATGTAACTCTGCAGAGAAAAGACATAACTGAAACATTGTCATGTCAGTCTGATCTCTGAATGTAGAAGATGAGGAAAGATAACATGTACATCAAAGGAGACTGAATAGGAATATGTTGATCCAAGAGGATTGGCAAATAATCTGAACCCAACATGCATGTATATTCAAAATGTACATAACAGTAAATACAACAACTTTTTTTGCATGAATTTTCTTGATGTAGTGAACATGTGAATAGTGATGATCGAGCACACGGATGCTCGGGTGCTCGGGTGCTCTAGTCGAACACTAGGTGGTGCTCGAGTGCTCGGCCGAGCACTCGAGTATAATGGAAGTCTATGGGAGAAGACCAGGAACCCCCTGCTCTGCAGAGGGGAGGGTGTCTGGTTGATAGGGAAACATGAGAAAATGGTGGAAACATCTCTGAAATGGTTAGGGAACAGCATGGGGAGGATGTCTGGATGCATCTTGGACACCAAAGTCGCTGCTATTAACGATGATGTCCGAGTATTATGCCACTTTTATGGAATGACAAAAATACCCCCCAAAACCCAAGACAACATCGATTTTAGAGGAAATATTGTTAGGAAACATATATTTACTTGTACGTAAAGTAGCAGCACACCCTCACCCCTAATGTTTTACACTGTCAGATCAGTAGCAGGCACTCGCCCAGAATGTCTTACACAGTCAGCTCAGCAGCAGGCACTCGCCCCTAATGTTTTAGACGGTCAGATCAGCAGCAGACCCTCACCCCAAATGTTTTTGAGTGTCAGCAGCACTGAACGTCAACTTGTCAGGATGAGGACCACAGTGAAGAAGTAACATAGTAACATAGTTTATAAGGCAGAAAAAAGACATCTGTCCATCCAGTTCGCCCTGTTATCCTGCAAGTTGATCCAGAGGAAGGCAAAAAACTCCTGTGAGGTAGAAGCCAATATTCCTCACTTTAAGGGAAAAAATTCCTTCCCGAAGAGGAAGAGGAAGTAGTGGATGATGAAATCACTGGCCCAACATGGGAAGGAGGCAAGCTGAGTGAGGACAACAGTACAGAGGGGGAGGGATGCGCAGCACCTCAACAGGCTGTAAGAGGAAGTAGGGTGGCAAAAGGGAGAAGGCAGGCCACACCATCAAGTGTGGACGATAAAAGAATTGTCATTTGCAACCTGTGCCATACCAAAATAAGCAGGGGCATGAACACTAGCAACCTAACCACCACCAGCATGATCTTCATGGCAGCAAAGCACCCTAATAGGTGTGCCAAACGCCTGGATCCACATTTGGTGTCTGTGGGTCACACCACTGCCTCCTCTTCACTGTGTTACATGCTAGCCAAGACGCAGACCCAGATGCCTCCCCCTGCACCTGGACCCTCACAAGCACCATCAGCGAGCACATCCACTTCTGTGTCCCAGTGCAGCGTATAGATGTCCACACCCCAGGCCTTTGAACGAAAGCGCAAATACCCAGCCACCCACCCACAGGCCATAGCACTAAATGCACACCTTTACAAATTGCTGGCGCTGAAAATGTTGCTTGTGGACACTGAGGCTTTTTGCAGTCTGATGGCAGCGGCTGTTCCTCGTTACTCAGTACCTAACTGCCACTATTTTTGCCGTTGTGCCCTCACCGCCTTACACCAGCATGTGTCCCGTAACATAACTTGTGCCCTGGCCAATGCAGTTACTGGGAAGGTCCACTTAACGACTGACACATGGACAATTGCTTCTGGCCAGGGACGCTACATTTCCCTGACGGCACACTGGGTGAACGTTGTGGAGGCTGGGGGCGAGTCGTACCCTGGGATGGCACACTTGCTACCGACACAAAGGATTGCGGGCCCTACTTCCATCAGGATTTACGCTACCACCTACATTAGCGGCTGCAACCCCTCCTTCTCCTCCACCACTTCCATCCAGAAATTCTCATCTTGCAGCACCAGTCAGACTTTAGTCAGTAGCTGGAAGCAGTTTAGCACAGCGGTTGGGAAGGGGCAACAGGCTGTGCTGAAACTTATTTGCTTAGGTGACAAACAACACACCGCCACAGTGCTGTGGCAGGGTATTAGGGACCGGGCTGAGCTGTGGCTCTTGCCACTCAACCTACAACCAGGCGTGGTTGTGTCTGATAAAGGCCGCAACTTGGTGGCAGCTTTGGAGCTCGGCAAGCTCACACACATACTGTCACGCTCAGGTGTGGGGGGAAAACCACACAGAACGTAGGAGGGAAAGAAGATTAGGTCTGGAAACTAAGGAAGGTAGATGGACAGGAAACCATGACTCTAATCCTGACTGACTACCAGTATGAACAGGCCTCAAAGGTAGGCAAGTTCATACACAGGAACCTAAACCAATCTGACCCTATAGGACCCTGGAACTAATGACAGGAATGAGTCTACCTGTTCCTCCAACAGGAAGGACGAACAGCAGTCTCCCTCAGGCCAAACAACTGCTTCAACTTAGTGGTTCAGCGGTTTCTCAAAACCTACACCAATTTGCCTGAGCTGCTAGTGAAGGAGCCCATTTCCAAAAGTCACCTACAGCTTCCGCCAGTCTGGCAATTGGGCAGCAGCACTTACACTCAGTGGCGTACCTAGGGTACTTAGCACCCGGGGGCAGGTACTTTCTCTGGCAGAAAAAAAAAAACTAAAACTTAGAAACCTTTAATTTAAATATACTGAAATATATATATTTTTTAATGGTTTACAAAGTAAAAGCATTTTAAAAAGAAAAGATCTTGTTTTGTGTTCCCATTTTTCAAACGGCATATTTTTTTTTTTTATATTTCTGCCAATCTTGTGTAGAGGCTCCTTTTTTTTTTTAGAGCGGGATGAGGTGACGGTTTGATTGATAACATGGATTTTGGAGTACATATGACTTTTTGGCCACTTGGTATTACACTATTTGTGAGGCAAAGTGACCGCTGCTTTGTGACTCCACAACCCCCCCCCCTAATGAAAATTCAAGACTAACTGGAAAAAATACCTCTCTCTGCTATCTCTCTAGTCTTGTCTACTTAGTGTGCTCTGCTCTGCTGTCTCCAGTACAGCACCACTCCTGCTGGCCTAACTGCCACAGCCACACACACCACACTTTTTTTTTTTTTTTAACTAAAGGTGCTGGCTGCAGATGCTGGGTGACACACACTGGTGGTCACTCTGACTGCTGGCACTTTACTAGTGCAAACAGCATTTGCTCAGGGCGTGGCTGGCTCACTCTCAGCTCAGGAGCACAGCACGCTGCTTACTCTGGCTGCCTGCAAAGATGTCTGACACACACTGACTGGGTCCCGCCTGTAAAGTTAGCGTGTGCGCTCCCTGGCTCATGAGCGAGCACGATACTTGTTCAAATTTCACCCAATAAACTTCATCCTGCTGCGCCCATGTGACCACCCCATGTGACCTCTCAGTTCGGCTGCCGGCCTCCTCCTTGCTCCGCTGGTCTCTTTCACTTGTGAGTGCCTGGGGGAGGGGCCTGCGCAGCGCTGCTGCTCACAGCTCATCTCGCCCGGCCTCAGCGAGCGGCCGAGCGATCAGCTGATGCAGAGGCGCGGCACCCCTCTGAAGCATGACACCTGGGGCGGACCGCCCCCCTGCAAGTACGCCACTGCTTACACTTGCCAGCTCACTGACTGCTGTGCAACCTGAGCATGCGCTGGAACTCTACCTGCTCACAATAAAGACGGACAGCGCTGCATGTGGAAAAGGTTCTGATAAGCGACCTAGTATCAAACTATGAGGGAAAAGTTTTGTAAAATGGTAAAGGAGTACCTAGCTGACAATGCCAACGTCCTCAGCGATCCCTCTGTGCCTTATAATTATTGGGTGTCTAAGCTGGACACGTGGCACGAACTGGCGCTCTACGCCTTGGAGGTCCTGGCCTGCCCTGCCGCCAGCGTTTTGTCGGAGCAGTTATTTAAGCAGTTATTGTCATTAGTGTCGGAGCAGTTATTTATACCTGGGGGCATGGTAACTGCTAAGCGCATCCGCCTGTCAACTGAAAATGCTGACGCTTATCAAAATGAACAAGGCCTGGATTGCCCCTGACTTCGCTACCCCCCCAGAGGAAAGCTGCTGAACATAAACGAACTTTAAATGTGGCTTTTAAGGTGTATTGAATACACTGTATTTCCATGAACCCCTTCCTCTTCTCGTCCTCTTCCTCCTCTTTCTCCATCATATCAAACTTCTTATTAGCCTGCCCTCGCCTTTAAATATTTAAGAGGTTCACCAGCAGGCCCGCACCCCTAATTTCTTAACCTAAAAAATTAACCTCACTCTGGTCCTCCTCCTGACATGTTGACCTAACAAGAACCTGTCTTGCACCAACCTCCAAACTGAGACATGAAGCTAGGAGTTTTGGATGACTGTTTCACCGCGCCCACCGTGCACCATCAGCAGCACGCCCACTTCCCTGTCCCTTACTGCTCGCCTTGCGCATACTAAATGTTATATATGCAAGTTTGTCAAAAGTACAGTTGCGCAGATTTTTTTTAGTGTATGAGCAGAAAAATTTCAGCGAATGAGCAAACGTTATGCAGCAGATGCAGCGCAGGTAATGTCACATACCTGTGCTGCATGTGCAGTATAACCTTACTGTATCCTAAATACCTGACATCCAGTGTATTTTTTTTCTGCCGTTATTCATATAATGTATAACGTTTGCACAATCAGGCACAGATAGTGTAGGGATAGTATTTGGCTAAGCAGGGCTAGTTGTTTTGTTGAAAAGACCCCAAAGTCCTTTTAAGGACTTTTGTTATATCTGGCTGCAATATTGTTATTCTTGATGGTTAAAATATGCGCAAGTTTGCATAATCTTAACACCAGCTGCGCAGCATGTGCAGGACAATGTATGTTTCTCTTATATACCTTTCAAGAAAAGATGATTGACCTCAAGGAGATCAACCATCATCACCACAGAGACACCATCACGAGTCTCAACGTTGGTGAATCTAAAACAAGGCTCCCTGGGAAAAGCAATATGCAAATCAAAAAGAAAACCACAGAGACACCATCACGTGTCTCAACGATGGTCAAAACTAGCCAGGCCTTTCACCAGGAAGGAACAACCAAGGGAAAGGCAGTCTCCAAAAGGAAACTACCTATGCCAAAACATGGTATCCATCCACAGCCAGCTGTTTTGGGGTATTTGCCCCTCATCAGTGTGAAGTAGGAATCTGGCTAGTGGGAGCAATGCCTAGTAAAAGACCATTCAAGAAAAGATGATTGACCTCAGGGAGATCAACCATCACCACCACAGAGACACCATCACCACCACAGAGACACCATCACGAGTCTCAACGTTGGTGAATCTAAAACAAGGCTCCCTGGGAAAAGCAATATGCAAATCAAATAAGAAAACCACAGAGACACTATCACGTGTCTCAACAATGGTCAAAACTAGCCAGGCCTTTCAACAAACAACCAAGGGAAAGGCAGTCTCCAAAAGGAAACCACCTATGCCAAAACATGGTATCCATCCATAGACAGCGGTTTGGGGGTATTTCTGTGGTTTTCTTTTTGATTTGCATATTGCTTTTCCCTTGTTTTAGATTCAACAATGTTGAGACTCGTGATGGTGTCTCTGTGGTGATGATGGTTGATCTCCCTGAGGTCAATCATCTTTTCTTGAATGGTCTTTTACTAGGCATTGCTCCCAGTAGCCAGATTTCTACTCCATACTGATGAGGAGCAAATACCCTGAAACAGCAGTCTGTGGATGGATGCCATGTTTTGGCATAGGTGGTTTCCTTTTGGAGACTGCCTTTCCCTTGGTTGTTCTTTTCTGGTGAAAAGCCTGGCTAGTTTTGACCATTGTTGAGACATGTGATGGCGTCTCTGGGGTTTTCTTTTTGATTTGCATATCTCTTATATACACAACATTTATTGTGTTTTGTCTGCCGCTAATTATGGTGTCATTAGTAATGTTGCCTACAATAGCTGCAGAAAAAAATACCATGGATTTCTGTTATTTGGGATACAAAAATGCTGAAAAGGTGGTGTTAAGGTCAGGCAACCTTGCACAATTTTTAACCCACCACAAAAATAATATATTGCAGCCAGATATAACAATGGACTTTTGTGTCTTTTGAACAGAACTACTAGCCCTACCTAGCCAAATCTTATCCCTACAGTATAAGTCCCTCATTGCGCAAATGTTATATGGCAGACGCAAATGAGGAACTGCAGCCTAAATTAACGTTAGAAAAAATACCAACAGATGTTAGGTACAGTGCCTTGAGAAAGTATTCGGCCCCCTGGAACTTTTCAACCTTTTGCCTCATTTCAGGCTTCAAACAAAAAGATATAACAGTTTAATTTTTGATCAAGAATCAACAACCGGTGGGTCACAATTGTGAAATGAAACAAAATTTATTAGGTCATTTAAACCTTTTTTGTAATAATAAAACTGAAAAGTGGGGTGTGCAAAATTATTCGGCCCATTTACTTTCAGTTCAGAAAACTCTCTTCAGAAGTTCATTGATGATCTCTGAATGATCCAATGTTGTCCTAAATGGCTGATGAAGATAAGTAGAATCCACCTGTGTGTGATCAAGTCTCTGTATAAATGCACCTGCTGTGTGATAGGCTCAGGGTTCTGTTTAAAGCACAGAGAGCATCATGAAGACCAAGGAACACACCAGGCAGGTCCATGATACTGTTGTGGAGAAGTTTAAAGCCAGATTTGGATACCAAAAGGTTTCCCAAGCTTTAAACATCCCAAGGAGCACTGTGCAAGCGATCATATTAAAATGGAAGGAGTATCAGACCACTGCAAATCTACCAAGACCTGGCCTTCCCTCTAAACTTTCATCTCAAACAAGGAGAAGACTGATCAGAGATGCAGCCAAGAGGCCCATGATCACTCTGGATGAACTGCAGAAATCTACAGCTGAGGTGGGAGAGTCTGTTCATAGGACAATAGAAATAAGCGAGCATACTCGTCCGAGCTTGGTGCTAGTTCGAGTATTAGGGTACTCGTAAGTGCTCGCTGCTCGGACGAGTATCTCGCCATGCTCGAGGAAATGGCATCTTCCGCATCGTGCTTTTTTGGCGCCTATAAACACAGCCAATCACAAGCCAGGAGACTCTGCGGTACACCCAGCATCACGTGGGGCCCTTACATGTCGATAGCAGGGGTTGGCTGGCCTGATCAGGTGACCCTGGAATATACTAGTGACTGGCCACGGTGCTCGGCTCAGATGCCGTCTGGATGTCGTTAGGGATAGAGCTGCTGCGTTTCAGGGAGAGTGTTACGGCCTGCATTTAGTTCTCTGTTAGGCAGGAATCACCCACAAAGAACCCAACAGCCCTTCTATGGGCTAGAAGACATATTTTTTTTTGTCTCCTGGCTTGGCTGGCTTGGCTGGCTGGCACTAGTAGTGCAGCTATCGCCATATATAACACTTTTTTTTATTGTTTTGACTCAGTGATACAAATCCATTGCACACAGCAGTGTGGAACCATTCTGTGTGTCACAGTTCAGTACACTCACTATTTTCTGTCCAGGTGACACTTTCTGTACGTCACTGAATACAACAAAGTCTTTTGCTGCCTGTCACGTGTATAGCTTGATCCCAAAAATCTCTGTGCAACATTTGTCTGGGTCGCAGTCTAAATAGCCACCATCAGTAGGGTGTCAGTCTGCTCTACGATAGTTTCTGCACGTCACGTTCCAAAAAAAACAAAACTAAAAAAATATATATATAAAAAAATATATATAAAAATAATTAGTTGTATTTGTTGTTTTAGCTCAGTGATACAAATCCATTTCACACAGCTGCGTGTAACCTTTCTGTGTGTGACAGTTCAGCACACTCACTCCAATCCATATATTCTGTCCAGGTGACACTTTCTGCAGTTTCCTGTCCATTTCCGTGGTGTTTCCATCATTTTCTGAGGTTTCCAGGTTTTCACCCAGCCTTCCCTAAGCAGAGCCTTGGTCCCGTGCAAAAATGCTCGAGTCTACCATTGACTTCAATGGGGTTCGTTATTCGAAACGAGCACCCGAGCATCGGGAAAAGTTTGACTCGAATAACGAGCACCCGAGCATTTTAGTGCTCGCTCATCTCTATAGGACAACAATCAGTCGAACACTTCACAAATCTGGTCTTTATGGAAGAGTGGCAAGAAGAAAGCCATTTCTCAAAGATATCCATAAAAAGTCTGGTTTACAGTTTGCCACAAGCCACCTGGGAGACACACCAAATGTGTGGAAGAAGATGCTCTGGTCAGATGAAACCAAAATCCAACTTTTTGGAAACAATGCAAAAAGATATGTTTGGCGTAAAAGCAACACAGCTTATCACCCTGAACACACCATTCCCACTGTCAAACATGGTGGTGGCAACATCATGGCAGCAAAAGGTGGTGAAACAAAGTATTAATGCAAGGGGGCCGAATAATTTTGCACGCCCCACTTTTCAGTTTTACTATTACAAAAAAAGTTTAAATGATCCAATAAATTTCATTCCACTTCACAATTGTGACCCACTTGTTGTTGATTCTTCACCAAAAATTTAAAATGTTGCAGTCCTACCTAGCCAAATACTATCCCTACAGTATAATTCCCTCCTTGCGCCAATGTTATACTGCAGACGCAGCTGAGGAACTGCGGCCTAAAGTAACGGTAGAAAAAATACCAACGGATGTCAGATATATAGACTTTTGAAAGGTTCTAATACACACGCTGTGCACGTGCTGGTATTGTCAGGCACACTTGCGTTCTTTTTGCCCCAAAAGAAAAAAAAATGCAGCCAGATATAACAATGGACTTTTGTGTCTTTTGAACAGAAATACTAGCCCTGCCTAGCCAAATCCTATCCCTACACTATAAGTCCCTCCTTGCGCAAATGTTATACAGGGAGACGCTAAAGAGGTACTGCGGGCTTAACAGCAGAAATAATAGCAAAGGATGTCAGGTATATAGTATACACAGAGTATCTTACAGCATGCAGCAGCGTAATCCCCAGCAAAAAATGCATACAATGGAGGATTCCTGCAGCGGACCACATGTACAACAAAGACATCCTACACAGGATAGACAAATGTGCGGATGTGACAATCTACATAGAAAAACAATTCACGGAAAATGGTGCACTAGAGCGGAAAATGCAGTTGACAATATATGGCTAAACCCTCACTCTGATGTTAAAATGAGACTTTCGCCAATATATCCTTATATCAAAGACATACCGGAGCCCGAGCACCGTGTCAAGGTATCTCAGTTGGCACGGGACCTAACGCTATCCCTACTATGGTATAGGTAATGACAGATAAGTGCATGAGGTCCGAGACACAGCAACCAGCTCCCAATTACCTCCAGCGTGAAATCACACATACGGTGGGAGGGGGGGCGGAGGCTGTATTTCCCACATTGCCCTGATGTCATGTGACCCAGGCTGCACAGGTGCACCTGAATGTTACCCATTAGTATAATCAAGGCACATTCAACCTGGAGTTGCCACGCCTCCAGGGATAAACGTACAAACAAACTCACGGAAAAAAAAAGGTGGTCTCAAATGGCAGAACATGCTCAAAAACCCCGATGCTGTAGCGCATATATAACCGGGGGAGCAAATTTTTTCCGTGAGTTTGTTTGTACGTTTATCGTACAAACGGCGAAAGTCTCATTTTAACATCAGAGTGAGGGTTTAGCCATATATTGTCAACTGCATTTTCCACTCTAGTGCACCATTTTCCTTAAATTGTTCAAATTCTATCCCTGCCTAGCGTTCTTCTGTCCCTACTCTATCTGTCCCTGCTTGCAGCAGCTCTCCTTGGCTCGGTATGAGCCGGTCACATGTTACCGGGTGCTTTATAGAACCCGGTGACGCGTTCCCGGCCATCCAATCAATGCTAGTAGCTAACATGGCTACTGGCATTACAGTGAATGCCAGTACCTTCCCGCATGCTAATTGGCTAATTAACGTGCGAGGAAGGGACTCGAGTATGGCGCTCGAGCACACGCGGTGTTCGGCCGAATAGTGTATTCGGCCGAACATGTTCGCTCATCACTACATGTGAGCATTAAAGCTCCCATACACATTAGTGAAGTGTCGGGTAACCCGCTAAAAATTGTGGGTTCAGCCAACAGTTCAATGTGTATAAGCAGCTCCCAACTATCCCCAAACAGATGATGTCAGAGCTTTAAAATACACATTAAATACCCATTAAATACACATATACATTTGGATGAGGCAAATATGTATGGGGGAATTAGGAGAGATGAAGGCAAAACAATCATTTTGCCAATAACTTTTGAATGTTTATGGCCATCTTTACATCACAGTGTCCTGAGGATGACACATTAACTCTTTTTGCACAAGTGAAATGCATGTGACTAAGCAGACTGAGAGTACAGGAATTGTAGAACAACAATTAATTGGGTATATTGCAAACTTTTTTTTATTTTTATGTTGTGACCCTTTGAAATATTTTTCTACCCTACATATCTGTTTAATTGGTACATTACATCTTAAAAAAAATCAGTGCAAGTACAATACACTAGATTTTATTCCTACTACATCAGTATTACACTTTTTGATTCTCTTTTTGAAAAATATCTACAGGAATTTAAATGTTAGTGATTGGTAAAAATCAGGATATTGTTATAGGATAATGTTAGTGATTAGTAAAAACAATATATACCGTATTTTTTGCTTTATAATACGCACCCGATGATGAGACGCACCCCAGATTATATTAAAAAAATAAGAAAAAATATTTTTCATCAGACCTCACATCAGACCCCCCCATAAATTTCAATCAGATCAGACCTCAGATCAGCCTGTTCAGACCCCCATCAGACCTCAAATCGGCCCACTCAGCCCCCATATCAGCCCACTCAGCCCCCATAAGACCTCAGATCAGCCCACTCAGCCCCCATATCAGCCCACTGTGCCCCCATATCAACCCACTGTGCCCCCATATCAGCCCACTGTGCCCCTATTAGACCTCGGATCAGCCCACTGTGCCCCCATCAGACCTTAGATCAGCCCACTGTGCCCCATCAGACCTCAGATCAGCCCACTGTGCCCCCATCAGACCTCAGATCAGCCCATTTTACCCCCATCAAACCTCATATCAGCCCACTGTGCCCCCATCAGACCTCAGATCAGCCCATTATGCCCCCATCGGACTTCAGATCAGCCCACTCTGCCCCCATAAGACCTCAGATCAGCCCTATTAGAATAAAATAAAAAACTGTCTTACCTCTCCTGCGCCGCGGCTCCGCTCCGGGTCGGGCGCTCCTCTGTCTTCTCTGCCGGCGCTGCACTGTCACCTGATTGCATGCAGCATCAGGTTAGAGTGCACGCACTACGTCCTGAGGCTGTACACGGTCAGGACAGTGCAGCGCCGCCAGGAAAAGACAGAGGAGCGCCGGACCCGGAGCTGCAGCGCAGGAGGGTAAGTATGTTTCCCCACTACCGGCACCTATTACATACTAGTGAGCGCTTCCATATTGGAAGCATTCACTAGTAGTCGCTTTATAAGACGCATAGCCATTTTCCCCCTACTTTTGTGGGGGAAAAGTTTGTCTTATAAAGCAAACAATACAGTAGGTTTTCCTGTGTTAGGGAATGGAGCAAATTTTTTTAACTTACAAATTGCTAACTGCTTAATTAGAACCTGTCACCACAAAATGCAGTGCAATCTGCAGGTAGCATGTTATAGAGCAAGAGAAGCTGAGCAGATTCTACATGAATAAAATATGCTCCCATATTTAAAATCTTTTTATCTCTTTTTTTAAAGCTAAATGCTTAATGCTTTACAATGTGGCCCGGCTGCCACTTGCCCTGAGCTGGCAGTGTTAAAAGCACAGGGTTGCACCTAGCCTTTCTGCTGTGGGAGGCAACAATTGAAATGGTGCTCTATGCTTCTGGCAGTGATGAGATGCAGGCCTCTTCCGGCCTGTGTCCTGCGCTGTATGCTGCCAGGCTCAGGTGGCACAACGATAATGACATTATTACACAACCTGCACCAGCCTCTAATAGACTTCAGGCCTAGTGCCTGCAGCCTATCAGCGGAACAGGGAAGGGTGAAGTCACTCCTGTGCCCCATGGCAGCAATCATCTGTATCTGTCTCCTGAGGATGGTGATACAGATGAATGTAGAGAGATGAGCACTTCCACAATGGAATCACTCATTTCCCACAGCCGCGCCGTCCAAGGCGATGGCCTCACCTTTCCTAATTAGCGGTCCAACCCTGGAGGATAGTAGGCAAGCAGACAGTGACCGTGGCATGATGGGGCGTGCCTATAACAGCATATCTGTTGGTCTCAGCTATTCCTCCTGGATCCATGCCTCATTTGTTTTGATCACTGATGGAGGACAACTTTGTCTGTTTAGACATGATAACGCCACCTGCCTGACTGAAAACCATCTCTGAGATTACACTGGAGGCTGGACAAGACAATACAGAAAGAGCATGCTGGGCCAGTTTGGGGCACTGTTCTAATCTTGCTGCCCAGAAGTCCATGGGGTCAGGGAACATGGTGTGCATCAGAGAAAGACTAGAGTCCAGGTAAGACTGAACCTTAGTGTTCAGATAATATGTCTCAGTTTGCTGATTTGCTGTAGCCTTGCAAGGTACATGGAAAAATTGCTTCATCATGTTGATAATACTTAACTGGCTGTAGCTGCAGCTTCTGTTGGTTGTGGTAGAGAAGAAGGGAGATAGATAGCTTGGCGGGGTTTGAGAGGGGCCACAGACTCATTGACAGCAGGTATCTGCTTGCTGAAAGTTGCAGCAAGCTGTGTATACAGTGTATCCTGGTAATAAAGTAATTTGGCCTCTTTTTAAAAAATGGGAAAACATTTCCCCATTTTGCTTTGATAGCGAAGGTCTAAAACCATTCCAGTAATCATCAGATTCCTTGACTGTAAGGATACACCTGTTGATGACCATCCTGGTTTTTTTCTGGCTTTACTTCTTCCAAATCATCCTTCAAAGTCTCCATGTCCTAGAAAAGTCAGCAAGATGCAGAGAGAGAAGGAGCTGGATGTTCCTGATGTCATCAATATTAGATGATGTGGAAAAAGAGGAAAAACACATGGCAGAAGAAGGACTCCCACCTGTAGGGCAGGAGCATGCTGTGATTGGAGAAGTGGGTATGCCAGAGCTGATTAATATTCAGTGTTTACTATCAAATAACCTGCAAGAGATTGCAGGCTAGAACAGCAATAATTTCCATATTGTGCTCCCACCTAACCAGCCAAATCCATACCATCAACAGCCCATGTTTAAAGGTGTTGCACTGCCATTTACAATGAAGAAGAACTATACAATACGGTCTTCATTATTAAATAAAAGGCAGCTACGGGCTAATTGGCCGCATGGTTCTTCACTGCAGATGGCTGCAACCTGCCCACAGCACAGCTGCTCCATGTGGCCATATCCTAAGACAGAGTGGCCTAGGTATACCTGTTTTTTAGTGACATGTGATGAATTAATTCAGAACAAATCAAATTTCTTGGTGAATTTTGGCAAAGTTGCCAAATCAAATTTTTCAAAACTTTGCTCATCTTTAGTAGCTACTCGTCATCCTCCACTTCTTCCTCCGTTAGGCTTCTTGTGTGGGTTCCCAACAGCTATTGGGTGGCCAGCAAGATGCATAAATTGTTCTTATTTTGCTGTCCTTTGTTGCTTCAACATGAGCATCTGCTTTAAGATAAATATCAGGAGGATGACATATTTTATGCTGCAGCTGTCCCTACTAACAACTCTGCAGGACATTTCAAATGGCCTCAGTAAGCGACAGGTGTCTCTAATGGGCTATCACTTTGTGACCTCAAAACAACACATGCTCCCTGTTGAGGTGGTCTGGTGCATGACAAACTATTCATGGCTTTACGTTGCTCATACAGATGCTCTAGAAATGGAAGATTTCTAGAAGAATTCTAGCAAGTTGCAACATCGTGGATCAATCGGTGAAATATATATATATATATATATATATATATATATATATATATATATACACACTACCGTTCATAAGTTTGGGGTCACCCAGACAATTTTGTGTTTTCCATGAAAACTCACACTTTTATTTGTCAAATGAGTTGCAAAATGAATAGAAAATATAGTACAGACATTGACAAGGTTAGAAATAATGATTTTTATTTGAAATAATAATTTTCTACTTCAAACTTTGCTCCATTTGCAGCAATTACAGCATTACCCCATGCTTCCAGAAGCCCCTCCCACAAGTAAGTTGGATTGGCTTGATGGGCACTTTTTGCGTACCATACAGTCAAGCTGCTCCCACAAAAGCTCAATGGGGTTGAGATCTGGTGACTGTGCTGGCCACTCCATTACAGATAGAATACCAGCTGCCTGCTTCTTCCCTAAATAGTTCTTGCATAATTTGGAGGTGTGCTTTGGGTCATTGTCCTGTTGTAGGAGGAAATTGGGTCCAATCAAGCGCTGTCCACAGGGTATGGCATGGCATTGCAAAATGGAGTGATAGCCTTCCTTATTCAAAATCCCTTTTACCTTGTACAAATCTCCCACTTTACCAGCACCAAAGCAACCCCAGACCATCACATTACCTCCACCATGCTTGACATATGGCATCAGGCACTCTTCCAGCATCTTTTCAGTTGTTCTGCGACTCACAAATGTTCTTCTGTGTGATCCAAACACCTCAAACTTCGATTTGTCTGTCCATAACACTTTTTTCCAATTTTCCTCAGATATGGCTTTTTCTTTGCCACTCTGCCCTGATGGCCAGCATCTCAGAGTCGCTTCTCCACTCTAGACGTTGACACTGGCGTTTTGCGGGTACTATTTAATGAAGCTGCTAGTTGAGGACCTGTGAGGCGTCTATTTCTCAAACTAGAGACTGTAATGTACTTGTCTTGTTGCTCAGTTGTGCAGCGGGGCCTCCCACTTCTCTTTCTACTCTGGTTAGAGCCTGTTTGTGCTGTCTTCTGAAGGGAGTAGTACACACCGTTGTAGGAAATCTTCAGTTTCTTGGCAATTTCTCGCATGGAATAGCCTTCATTTCTAAGAACAAGAATAGATTGTCGAGTTTTACATGACAGTTCTGTTTTTCTGGCCATTTTAAGAGTTTAATCGAAACCACAAATGTAATGCTCCAGATTCTCAACTAGCTCAAAGGAAGGTCAGTTTTATAGCTTCTCTAACCAGCAAAACCGTTTTCAGCTGTGCTAACATACTTGCACAAGAGTTCTCAAGGGTTTTCTAAACATCCATTAGCCTTCTTACACAGTTAGCAAACACAATGTACCATTAGAACACTGGAATGATGGTTGCTGGAAATGAGCCTCTATACACCTATGTAGATATTGCATAAAAAAAACAGACGTTTGCAGCTAGAATAGTCATTTACCACATTAACAATGTATAGAGTGTATTTCTGATTAATTTAATGTTATCTTCATTGAAAAAACTGTGCTTTTCTTTCAAAAATAAGGACATTTCTAAGTGACCCTAAACTTTTGAACGGTAGTGTGTGTGTGTGTGTGTGTGTATGTATGTATGTATGTATGTGTGTGTATATATATATATATATATATATATATATTTTTTTTTTTTTTGTCAGAAACTTGTATTTTTCAGGCCTGTGTTATCAGTGTCTGATAGCATTTTCTGTGTTAGTGTGTATACAGAAGAGATAGCTGTCAGTGACTGATAACTGTACATGAGGGTGGCTATAGGTATAAAAAGGGCAGATAAATAAATGTATAACTTGCAACTGTTACTGTTGAATCTTCTGGGGGGAAAAAAAACAAAACAAAAAACAACAAAAACTATATATCAATCTGCTCAGCGTCACCTGTTCCATAACATGCTGTCTTTAGATTGCATTGCATTTTATGGTGACAGGTTTTCTTTAACTGTACATGTACAGTAGTTTACTCTTTAGAAAAAAAGTGAATTTCCATTGTACGTGTTAGCATTGTAGATTTGAAATGATTTCTCTAATGTTTGAATTCTCCCCATGTTAATATTTGAATTCCTGTGGCTTTAGATCCTTAAATATTTAAAACAATGTGGTTTGCTCAATTGCTTGTATAATTTGTTATCTTAAAGACATATCTTTAAAGTATGCAATATTGATCTGCTAAATTATTCAACATATAATAAAATGCCTTCAATGTACTGTACACCATTTGTGTATAAAATGAATGCCTTGCAATTCAATGTCTTTTGGCACAAAACTAAAAATATACTGTGACTGGATGCTCATGTTATAAGTGGCTGCCTATAAAGAGCAAGCACAACATCATTTTTCAATTGGAATAATTATGTCTGTAGAATTTGCTGTTACTTGCTTGTGATGGCACCCCCTACTGTTCTTTGGATTCCGTCTCAGAACATCCGCCTATGTGTCCAGTGCTAGTAATACAAAGCTGTTTATATTGTCTGAACTATAGAATTAAGTAATTACTGTATGCAAGAGGATCCATTCAGTAGGACTAAGAAGATTTACACTCTGAATTGTATGTATTGTACAATGAATGTATTGTACAATGAACTGTGTTTTACTAACGTTGGAAGTACTGCAACTCTCATTCTGCACCTTAGTAAAGAGACACGTGTCTTTCTACAAATGGCCTGGTTACTGACTCCAGCATCATTCGCTGGCCACAACACCTACATCTTCTACCTTGCAACTGTACCAAACTCATACGCTAAGTGTACCCTAACTACCATCAGCAAGGAACCCCAACATAGAGTGTGCTCTGAGGGAAGAAAGGGTGCACTGTCTAGTTACTTCCCGAAACTAGGCAGCATTGGTGTGAAGACTGCCACTGTGATTTATGCAAATAGCTGTTCAAGACAGAGCCACTACCACTTCCATCCTCCACTCCGCTCCACTTGGGCATGCGGCACATTTCCCACTTTTTGAAAAGGTGATGTGGTGTTGTGGTGTATAGTTTTCAAAGGGTAATCAGTTCTGGCAGATTTATCTGGCATAAATTACATTGTAGGTGCACAGTCTGTTATATGATGCACTTAATTGTAATTGTAACTAAAAAATTAAGTGCATCTTTGAGCAGTAAAGCCGATATCAGTTGTTGAATATGTCTTGATACAATCTCCTACTTTCCGTTTAATGTAGCATCTTGCTAAATTAGTATGAAAAAAATCACAGATATATCAATTTAACCATACCCCATTTGACATAAATGTATTGTAAAATTTAGCTTCAAACTTGTTCCACTTATGGTTCACTTCAGATATTTATGACTAAAGATGAGAAAATTTCTTGGCATTCTTTTTGAGTAAAATGCTAATCAATCATTTAGAAGATTTGATTTAGGTACAAAGTCATTTGACTCAAATGAAAAGTACTCAAATTTCCTTGAAAAGTTGAGTATGACACTCTCCTAGCACTCATTTTTTATCATATCTTTTTAAAAAAATGTTTTAATAAATTTTGTCTCCCTTTCTTTCAACGCAAAAACAGCATTATTAACGTCAGAGTGACAGTAACATATATGGCCACAAGTAAACACATGGTTGACGGTGTTAACAGTCTGTTTAAAAACACACTGTATTATCAAATTTGATGTTCCAAAAATTGTGTGGAAGGACAGGCAGACAATGGCAGTGGCATCTTTGGGCAGTTATGAGGAAATCCATATAGATCTAAGTCTTTTTTCACAAATGTAAGGGTTTCTGCTACTTGTGGTGACAATGTCACCTGCCATACTGAATACCCTCTCTGACAGTACACTAGAGGGCAGACAAGACAGTACAGCGATAGCATGCAGCAGTTCCAGCCACTGTTCCAATCTGCCTCACCAGAAGACCATGGGGTTAGGGAACAGGATATATGCTGGAGAATGGGCACAGTCCAACTGTATACAACTGAAATGGTTGTTGAACTTGGTTGTGGAACTTGAGGCAGTACAGGCAAGATCTCCTGGGAAGACACATGGACTCCAAGCATCTGCTCAGTGAAAGCTGTGGCAAGCTGGGTACAGTACATAACACCAACAAATGCATCCGAAACTACAGAAACCAGTGTTCTCCATCTATTCTTATACACAACCGACAAAAATATTCCAAGCAAGGAACAGAGGCAATGCCCATTAAATACATAAAAATAAGATCCAATTTTATTGAAGAAATGCAATTACAAGATATTGCAATAAATAATCTGAGGATAACATCAAATCATGGAAATCACCCCAGCATCATAAACATTCCCCCAATAGATGGAGCAACATGTGCCATACTGAAAGGGGAATCATATAAGGAGTAGTGAATACAAAAAAAAGTTACCACAGACTCATATATCTAATATTAATCAATATCCCTCACTGGGGATGTGCCCCAAGTCATGAACCTCACTAGTGATCAATCCCAATAATATACTGAATTCCAATATCAAAGACAATTCAAAGAATACAATGGTATCCATATCCAAAAGCATGTCACCCACACAAGGACATGATGAGGGAATGTGGATTCAGAGGGACACAATTCCTTGACGCTTCATCAGGAGGTCAAGGAATAAATGGAGAACAGTACCAATAAATAGTGGAAAAGCGCTCCACTCACCCCATATAATCATACTCAAACAGTGCGTCCCACTGGGTGATGATCAGTGCGTCATCCAAAAAGCGGCAGTTGCAGCCAGCCCCACAACCTGCCCACACACAGCCTCTGGCATACAGCCACTACAGCAGTGCTCCCATATGGCGCTATGATAACTATGGAGATGTTTAACAAGGCCTCACTTATAGCGTGTCACACAGCGTACCTAATGTTGTGCTGTAGTTGTTATAGAGATAATAAACAGGAAACAATGTCACCTCATCATAAAATAAATGCATACCCATATATGGCTTATACTTATGCATTGCAAAAACCTATGCCAGTAAAAGAAAAGTGTCAAATGATGCCTAAACACAAACAATATTATACCCATCTAATGTCCTTAATATACAGTGGTCCCTCAAGATACAATTTTAATTGGTTCCAGGATGACCATTGTATGTTGAATCCATTGTAACTTGAGTAATCGGTTCCAAAGCCCCAAAATGTCATCCAAGATAAGAGAAAATGAAGATTTAAGAAAAATAAGCAGATAACTAAGACAGATAAGACAAGTGCTTATGTATAACAGTCAGGACTAGCTGCTAACTAGTAACTAATCCAGCTATTTTACCAGAGAAGTGGCCTTTATTGGTTGGATCTGAGTCTGAGACATTGTATGTTGAGTCTGGTTTCAACTTATGATGGGTAAGAAAAGACCATTGTATGTTGAAAATATTGTATCCTGAGGTCATTGTATCTTGAGGGATCACTGTAATAATTCTGTGATTAAAACAACACTTCAAAGTGTGTGAAAGAATATAAACCAGCAAAAAGTGCTAGAGATAAGAATACTTATACACATTATATTAAAAATATATTCTATTTTATTTGTTAGACAATAGCAGAATGACTTTACTTTGCATGGGTATATTTTGACTATTTCATTTAATGTTTGTGTGTGTGGTTAAAAGACATCCACAGTGTCCCCCACTACCTCTACACTACCCTGACCCCTTAACAGTGACCTCCACAGCACCGTGCTCCTTTAAAATGTGACCTTTATAGCACCCCACCATTCCCCCTTAACAGTGACTTCCACAGCGGTCTGCCCCCTTAACGGTGACCATCTACTGTGGTCTAACAGTTAATATTAACCTGTTAACTTAACATTGATCTTTATAGCAGCCCACCTTATTAACAGTGACTCCACACACACACGGCACCTTGCCCTCTTAAAATGTGACCTCTACAGTATCTATCCCCCTTAACAATGACCTCCACAGAACCCCACTCCATTATTATTGACTTTTAGAACAGTTTGTCCCCTTAACTGTGATCTTCACAGTACCACATCCCTTAACAGTAACCTAAAACAGTGAAGAAAAATGGTTGAGTTGTTATGGAAACCTGGTGTAAAACTGTGTATGTCGAGACCTGTGTCCTTCTTTTGGCCAATAAGGGTCATGTGACCATGTGTATTGCAGTTAGGATATGACTGAAGCTGCAATCTCCTATTAGCTAATACATCTTTTGGGAATATCTCAAGAACCACACATCCTAGATCTGAGACCTTTATGAAAAAAATCCAGGATACCCGATATACTTATCTGGCAAACAGACAGATAGACGGACAGACAGACAAAATTAAATTTTATATGTAAAAGATAAGAGATAAATATACATGAGTCACCAGTCATAATGTGCAAAATTGAATTCATACAATCAATAATAAAATACACATGTAAAGTATATTCTAAAAATAGATAATGAAAAAATACATCTCTGTAATCCATGATATGCAAACATCATATATGAAGATTACATGCCTAGCGCAACCCAGCACCAATGTTCACATAGTCCATTAGTGTAATATATCCATATCACAGGACCCAAAAAAGCTTATAAAATATGTCAATGGTCATGCACCTTCCTGCACAGTGACAAAGCTAAGGACTCTGCCATATGACAATACAAAGCAGTGATTTTTTTTTAAAGAAATAATTGTAGAAAATAAATTCAACAATTTTTAAAGTAAGGTACATGACTCTAATAATTTTATTTTTTTGAAGACAACACAATTTTTAGCATTGACTGAAGCAAAGTATTCAAAGCATAATTTGACCCGAAGTTTAGAAAAACTTCAATTTGCAGAATTTTCTCGTGCTTCGTGGTACCTGCCTTAAATAGCTACTGCACAAAAGTAAGAACTTTGGGAGCGTGAGATCACCTATAATGCTGTGCAGCCAGCCAATCTGCAGATAGCCATCCTCTGTGATGTCACAGCCCTAAAAACCCTCATCCCGGCCAGTCTCCCCCATTGTCCTGTGAGCTGAGCATAGGGAGAGACATGACAAGCGCTTACTCACCAGGGACAGTGTTGCTGAAAATGATTACTAAATGAATATTGGAAAGGGAGACTGCAGGGACATCTATGGTGTGTCAGTTTTATTTATTCCTACATTTACTTATTCCTACATCAGCCATAAATGTAATTCAATGCCGATAAGATGGAAGCCTTTATTAATCCGGTGCCAGGGTGCCAACCAATACCATCCAGTCTGCACCCCTTAGGTCGGCCAGGTCTTGATGATGACCATCCTCATCTTTTGCTGGCTTTACTTCTTCCAAGTCATCCTTCACAGTCTCCATGTCCTAGAAAAGTCAGCAAGATCCTGAGAAATGAGGAGCTGGATGTTCCTGATTACATATTCTCATCAATATTAGATGATGTGGAAAAGGAGGAAAAGCACATGGCAGAAGAAGGGCTCCCACCTGTAGGGCAGGGGAGCGCTGGGGTTAGAGAAGTGGGTATGCCAGAAAGAACAGGTTTAAACATCTCTCCACAGATCACCTTACACTGCAGAGGTCATACCCAATCTCTACCCTCAGAAAAGGGAAGCACAGGTGAGGGCTGAGAGTGTGCAGAGGAAGGAACCTTTCACCAGATGTCTAAGTTAGGAGACATGACAACAGTGGTTCCCTGGCAACAGCTGACGCTAGTGGTTCCAGCATCCCGGGGCCCCTGACTAGCGTCAGTGCTGGGAATGATGGTGTTCCATCTCCCAGCAGCACCAAGATGAGGAATGGATCTCACAGAGTGACGTGCACGCAAAAAGCGCAAACCTTTACTAGCTCCACCCTCCGGACATCCCGCCCTTCATGGCCAGCGAGGGGTGAGGGATGTCCCACCAGAGGACCAGAGACCTCCTGGGAGAATGAGAGACACATCTTCACGTGGTGACATGTTTCCAGCGGGACTGCGTCTGTCTCCCTAGCTGCCTGACAATGTGATTGTGTTACAGTATGTGACTCAATATTCAGCATATTTGTACCTATGAGACTGGCTGATATGTTGCATGTGTGCTTGGCAGTTAAAGGAACCTATGCTGGTCCCATGTTTATATGTTATCTGGGTGGATTTAGAAAAAAAAAATGTTAGGGTTCACTGTGCAGTAACACATATCATAAGCTCAGACTTATCTCAAAATCAAAGAGGAGATACATCTAATCAAGGAGTGAATTCATAACAGACTTGCTCAGGGCAAAAATTGCAAACAGTGGGATTTAAATTATTTGAAATCTGTTCTCTTGTCAAATTAAGGGTTCCACCAATGTATCCTGTTGATTTAGAGGTAGTAAGACAATGTTGACTACAGGTATGGCTTCTATTGTGAGAAATGCATGGTAATGTGATGACCCAATGCACTCAAATTTAGGTCATGTAAGAATGAAAATAAAAACAAAGGGGTGCTTCATGGAATTACCCGACCTTCAGAGCCACGTTGTAAAAAAAAAGGTTGTTTGGGCTGAGTTGGACTGGAATATAAACTGAGCGCCTCAAACTTCTCATATTGCTACCTTATGAAGTTGGTTGAGAGCATGCCAAGAGTTTAAATTGATTATAAAAAAAAAATCTAAAATCATCAAAAATCCTTTTATGAGTAGGTGTGCTGCAATACTCGAGTGGCCCTGCCATTTATGGTTCTAAAGAGGGATGAAACAAAATAAAAAAAACTTCATTAAACACATGTATTTATCTGAATTCTGCAAAATGTATCCACAAAAGTGTGTAATGTAAGACTCTTTTAGCACATTGTAGGCAAATAGGTTAGCATTTTTTCAGTATATAAATAGAATGTTTACTGCTTTTGGCAAATGATATAAAGACCAATTACCACCTAAAGATATTCTTTAAAATGTTATGTACCTGCTGGCTTTTAGCTAAATTAGTCTCCATGACAACATCAGATATGAAACCGTAATGCAAGGAGCATCGCAGGAACACCACATCATGCTAATTTCCATCATTCAGAAGATAATGAAAACATTTAGAGTGCATAAAATATAGTTTATAATGTAATACATTTTTACATTTGTGTTTCCGTTCTCTACTGTACATCATAAACCTTGGGGGTATTGCCAATAAAAACTGTGGTGACTGTGTAAAAAATAAGAAACACTGTGGCAGGACACATTTACTAATACTGTCTAACATTAAGGCAGAGAAAATTAAGGGGTTAATGAATGAAATCCCTTTCAGTAGAAAAGTGGAGTTTTAGCTGTTTTATTCGTTAACGCCATTTTTACACATAGTTTGTGGTATGTGTATTTACTAAGGGGCAGACACATGTTTTGCGGGCAGTTTAATATATAAACTATTTAAATATATTTAAATATTTAAACTGAAAAAGTTGTCTTAAAAGGCAGAAAATGCTCAAAACCTGATATGCTGTTGCACATTTTTAATCGGGGGAGCAGATCCTGCACATGTGATCCGTTGCTAGCAGCAATCCCCAGCAAAATTGCATGCAATGGAGGATGCCAGCAGCGGACCACATGTACCACAAAAACATCCTACACAGGATAACCAAATGTGTGGATGTGGCTAACTATAAAAAACAGAAATTCACAGAAAATGGTGCACTACAATGGTAAATGCAATTGATAATGCAATTGCACATGTTTTTACATGTGGTCTGTTGCTGGCATCCTACATTGCAGGGGCGTTGCTAGGTTAAAATATTTGGAGCCTGGGCCCCTGATGTTTTGTCCCAGGCCCTGAATGTCCTGCCTGCCATCCAGATAGAACTGTATTGCCAACCTCAGGACAGCAATGCAATTGCATGTAATTCACTGGAAAAGCTGAAGGACCTGTGGTGACATCACAGGTCATGTGATCAGTGCAGAAAGCAGTAGATGAAAAGGACCTTGGATGTCACCATCATGTGACCAGTGCAAGAAAGGATGGCTCAGCAGAGAAGAGAATTCCTGGGAGAAGCTGTGGTGAGCTCTGCTACATGAGGAGAGGTAAGTGAAGGGAGAGGCAGAGCAATGTTGGGAGTTGTAGTTATTTAACTGGGACTGTAGGTTAGGGATGAAGGGAGGGAAGTTATTTACATGGGACTGAATGTTGAGGGGTAATGTTATTTACATGGGACTGTATGTTGGAGGTGGCTGGGGAGGGGTGATTTTATTTACATGGGACTGTATGTTGAAGGTGTCTGGTGGAGGGAGTGAGGAATTATAATCTCTGAGGACAGTAAACGGAGGAATATAACTATAGGGGGCACTGCAGGGGCATTTTAAATACTGGGGGGCACTTCAGGGCGAGCATTATAACAGTAAGGGGCAATATAAATACTGGGGGCACTTCAGGGCGAGCATTATAACAGTAGAGGGCATTATAAATACTGGCGGCACTGTGGGGGCATTTTAAATACAGGGGACATTAGACGTTCTTATTACTACTGGGGGCTCTATAGGAGGGACTTGTAGATCCGCCTTATTTCTACTAGGAGTACTATGAGGGGTCTTATTGCTACTGAGGGGTCTGTAGGGAGCTTTATTACCACTGGGGAAACAGTAGGGGCCTTATTTCTACTGGGGGCTCTGTAAGGGCATTATTAATACTGGAGGGCTCTTCTACTAATGGAGGCACTCTTGGGGAGCACTATCACTGTTGGGGACACTGTAGGGGGCACTATTACTAATGAGGGCATTCTAGAAGGGAATTATTATTGGTGGGACTATGAGGAGCACTGTTACTATGGGGAAGATTATTTGTATGGCACACAATTTTCTACAGGATAGTATTTGGGGTTGTAGAAAATTGAGAAAGCTAAGATGTCTGTGTGTCACACTCTGCAGAGACGAGGCAGCTGAGAGAAGGTGTCCGGACCAAATGGAGAAGATGATGATAGAGAAGATCTACATCAGAAGAAACATCACCTGGGAGGCCCTGGATTTGAGAGGTATGTGCTGCTGTATAGCTGTATAGCAAAATGTCTTCAGTGCTAGTGTTTGCAGGGAGGGTTGGGGGTGGGGGGGAGTTTGGTCTACTTAGAGAATTGGGCCATATGCATTGGGGCTTGGGCCCCGGATCTTTTGAGACCCTAGCAATGCCCCTGCTCCATTGTATGCAATTTTGCTGGGGATTGCTGTTAGCAATGTGCAAATCACATGTGCAAAATGTGACTGACTGACTGACTGATCCAAAAGACTGCATGCAAATGTTTTTGCTTTCTGCACTGGATACTAAGCTGTCTATGACAGTTTTTTCTTTTTTTGTGCAGCAACAATTGAGGAGGTTCCTTAAGCCTTCCAGGACCTTTCAATTTTCCATTTTAGTGTTTCATTTTTTCCTCCTGGCCTTCCTGAAGCCAAAACTTATTTATTTTTCCATTCATATAGCCATATGAGGGTTTGTTTTATGCAAATTTTCTTAGCATCTCTATATTCTGACTAGAGATGAGCGAGTAGTGTTCGATCGAGCCGGTATTCGATCGAATACTACGATATTCGGCATACTCGATTTCAATCGAGTATAACGGCGATGGCGCACTTAGAATTCGTTTCCCCTCCCACCTTCCCTGGCGCTCTTTTTCCACCAATCAACATGCAGGGGGGGTATGACAGGCACGCTGAGCACGCTGGCAGCGCGAAAACAGCGTCTACATGGATTGGCTGGAAAAACCATGTGACCTCGAATATTAAAAACTCAGCTCTTCCTGCTCGTACGCATATGCTGCGTGAACTTAGTCAGGGACAGAGGCTGGAGAAGGGACAG
>ONZH01010362.1:0-28891 GCA_900303285.1 Rhinella marina
CTCTCCAGTTTCCAGTTTTATTTGCGGCAAACTGCGTAAATTTTATTTTTGGGATAGGTGTGAAAAATAATATTACCTGCGTATCTATATTGCCCAACATTGGATACGGTAGGTAGCAACAAGAAGACCAAACACATGCTGCCCACAGGGTTCCGCAAATTCCTGGTCCACAATGTCAAGGAGCTCGAGGTTCTGTTGATGTTGATGTTGACATGTCTTTCTGTGCAGAAATCGCCCACAATGTCTCCATCTAAGAACCTAAAGACCATTGTGGAGAGAGCGGCACAGCTCGCCATCAAAGTGACGAACCCCAACGCCAGACTGCGCAGCGAAGATAACGAATAAATATCTCTGTGGTTATTTGTGCTAAATAAAAATTAAACAGAAAAAAAAAATTGATCTGTTCCTGTGCCTAATCCACCCAAGTTGAATCTGTCCCATCATGAGAAAGTCCCCCCAAGGAGTCCCCACTGTAACTTGCTTCCCATACAACTACCTCACCCCCCGACACCTGTGTCTCGCCATTGTCCACCACCTCCTCAGACAACACTGGTAAATCCCCACTGTCAGCACACGGAGACTGCAAAAGGTCTTGCGAATTGGGGCAGAGAATGTTCTGGGGTAGCACATCAGAGAAGGGGTGACTATGGGGTTCCAGGGAGTACGTGACCACATGCAATCTCCATCTAAAAAGTCATGCCACACTTGATCGAGCTCATAATTGACAATTGTATCGGTTGATGCTAAATTTTTAAGTTGGGGTCCTGTGTTGTCAATCTAACTACATCCAGCTGTTGTCACCACCACACACGCTAGCCCAGGGGGCACTCCTCTGGCTCTTCCAGCTCAACCTCCTTCCCCCCAGCCTGCCCCCCCACCTACAGGCCCTCTCTCCAAACAATTTACGTCTTTGTCCTATCTTTCTCTCTCTCCAAACTATTTTTCCGGATAGCTGCCATATACGGTATTAAACTGAGTAGTATACATAGAACACATACCACACTTAATCTATACCAGGGGTGCACAACCTGCAGCCCGGGGGCCACATGCGGCCCTTGATACCATTCTGTGTGGCCCCATCCATCTGGTAACAGACATGTATGTCCATGTTTTGTGGCTGCTCACATGCATTTTTCATGTATTTCTCCCATTAGATGGGACTCCTGGAACCGTAACTAGACATTAATGTTATACACTGTGTGTTCAATCTGCCATAAATACAGTATTTCAGTTGGTAATACCCCTTTAAATTTTATTTTCGGCCCTTGACGTTGGTTCAGTCGGACAATGTGGCCCCCACCCAGAAAACATTGTGCACCCCTGATCTATATTGAACGTCACTTTTAAAAATACGTCATTTTCCTCTCTTTCTCTCATTTGTCTGAGTTGCAATTAAGCAGACCACGTCTGCCTAATCTAATAGTTTCCGTGTAATTGCTCCATACTGCACGTCTTTTTCCTCTCTTTCTCTCTCTCCAAACTATTTTTCCGGATAGGTGCCGTATACGGTATTAAACTCAGAAGAATACATACCGTACCGGTTGATGCTACAGTTTTTCCAAATCCATTCTGGCTGTTGTCACCACCACACACGCTAGCCCAGGGGGCACTCCTCTGGCTCTTCCAGCGAAACCTCCTTCCCCCCAGCCTGCCTCCCACCTACAGGCCCTCTCTCCAAACTATTTACCCGGATAGGGGACGTATTAGATATTGTACTGATGTTTTTTTTTGTTCTTCTTTTAATTGCCTCCTGATCTGTGATAGGCAGAGCAAGCTCTTTTTCCTTTTCCGTGTTCGAAAAATCCATGAAATATAGGGTCCCAAGATAGGGGACGTATACGGTATTAAACTGAGAAGAATCGATACCACACATGCCCCACTAGGAGAATTTGGGGTAATGGTGGGATTAGGCAGCCTCAGAGGCATCCATGCATGCTGCCCCTGCTGTTTCCTGTCCATTTCCGTGGTGTTTCCATCATTTTCTGAGGTTTCCAGGTTTTCACCCAGCCTTCCCTAGGCAGAGCCTTGGTCCCCTGCAAAAATGCTAGAGTCTCCCATTGACTTCAATAGGGTTCGTTATTCGAAACAAGCACCCGAGCATCGGGAAAAGTTCGACTCGAATAACGAGCACCCGAGCATTTTAGTGCTCGCTCATCTCTAACCTGTACACATCAGTGTTGTAACTCCAGTATCAGCATGAGAGGTCAGAATATTCACTGCAAGCACAGAGTATCCTTGTAAAGAATCTCCATGTTCATGGTGCTTCATGCAACTGCCCTAAAATTGCTTTTGTAGCTGTTGCTGTAGTTCAACATTGGTGAGATGGACCTTACTTGTACAGGAAGTCCCTGCACTGATCACTATTGTTTTCTTGAAGCATTCTCTAAATAGTATAATATATAATGAGAATTCAATCCAAACTTTAGGAAAAAATTGATTCACCGTGAAGCCGATATCTCTCGCGCTTCATGGTAACAAATCTTTTTTTTATAAAATGGCTGCTGCATGTGATATAAAGTGAAAGTATGAAGCACAGGAAGAATGAGGATTAGATCTGAATGTCCACTACGTTGTTTTAGTCAGACATTTTCAATTTCTATCTTAAAGCTTAGCTAAAGAGTTATTTAACGGTATTAAACTGAGAAGTATCGATACCGTACCGGTTGATGCTAGAGTTTTTCCAAATCCATCCGGCTGTTGTCACCACCACACACGCTAGCCCAGGGGGCACTCCTCTGGCTCTTCCAGCTCAACCTCCTTCCCCCCAGCCTGCCCCCCACCTACAGGCCCTCTCTCCAAACAATTTACCTGGATAGGGGACGTATTAGATATTGTACAGATTTTTTTTTGGTTCTTCTTTTAATTGCCTCCTGACCTGTGATAGGCAGAGCATGGACACGTCCCCTTAGCTGCAGTAGGAAAGACACTCCCCTGGCCAGAGCAAGCTCTTTTTCCTGTTCTGTGGTCGAAAACTCCATGAAATATAGGGTCCCAAGATAGGGGACGTATACGATTTTAAACTTAGAAGAATCGATACCGTACCGGTTGATGCTACAGTTTTTCCAAATCCATCTGGCTGTTGTCACCACCACACACGCTAGCCCAGGGGGCACTCCTCTGGCTCTTCCAGCTCAACCTCCTTCCCCCCAGCCTGTCCCCCACCTACAGGCCCTCTCTCCAAACAATTTACCCGGATAGGGGACGTATTAGATATTGTACTGATGTTTTTTTTGGTTCTTCTTTTAATTGCCTCCTGACCTGTGATAGGCAGAGCATGGACATGTCCCCTTAGCTGCAGTAGGAAAGACACTCCCCTGGCCAGAGCAAGCTCTTTTTTCTTTTCCGTGGTCAAAAAATCCATGAAATATAAGGTCCCAAGATAGGGGACGTATACGGTATTAAACTGAGAAGAATCGATACCACACATGCCCCACTAGGAGAATTTGGGGTAATGGTGGGATTAGGCAGCCTCAGAGGCATCCATGCATGCTGCCCCTGCTGTTTCCTGTCCATTTCCGTGGTGTTTCCATCATTTTCTGAGGTTTCCAGGTTTTCACCCAGCCTTCCCTAGGCAGAGCCTTGGTCCCCTGCAAAAATGCTAGAGTCTCCCATTGACTTCAATAGGGTTCGTTATTCGAAACAAGCACCCGAGCATCGGGAAAAGTTCGACTCGAATAACGAGCACCCGAGCATTTTAGTGCTCGCTCATCTCTAACCTGTACAAATCAGTGTTGTAACTCCAGTATCAGCATGAGAGGTCAGAATATTCACTGCAAGCACAGAGTATCCTTGTAAAGAATCTCCATGTTCATGGTGCTTCATGCAACTGC
This sequence comes from Rhinella marina, assembly GCA_900303285.1. Classification (NCBI taxonomy): domain Eukaryota; kingdom Metazoa; phylum Chordata; class Amphibia; order Anura; family Bufonidae; genus Rhinella; species Rhinella marina. The sequence continues at coordinate 3,831 of ONZH01010362.1, forward strand.
CCTAAAATTGCTTTTGTAGCTGTTGCTGTAGTTCAACATTGGTGAGATGGACCTTACTTGTACAGGAAGTCCCTGCACTGATCACTATTGTTTTCTTGAAGCATTCTCTAAATAGTATAATATATAATGAGAATTCAATCCAAACTTTAGGAAAAAATTGATTCACCGTGAAGCCGATATCTCTCGCGCTTCATGGTAACAAATCTTTTTTTTATAAAATGGCTGCTGCATGTGATATAAAGTGAAAGTATGAAGCACAGGAAGAATGAGGATTAGATCTGAATGTCCACTACGTTGTTTTAGTCAGACATTTTCAATTTCTATCTTAAAGCTTAGCTAAAGAGTTACCTCTAATACTGATGTACTGTTGCTAAGAAAATAGATACCCTTTGGTGATCAATTAAAGTATATGTTCTCTGTTTAAGACTAGCTAGTTATGAGATCATTGAGTCTTAGTGACATATTTATGTCCTCAAGAGCTTAATTTAGATACTAGGTTAGTGGACATTTGCCAGCTTCTTTAGTTTATGGCAAACAAACACTTTCAAGGATAATGGAATCAGAGGACGATGGATCAAAGGTTAAAGATACATTAGATATTCATTTTTAGCCAATTAACTATCATGAAGTATAAGGAGGGGTAAATCTTCCTTATGCATATTGATGTTGGTGGTGCAACTAATGTGGTTATGAATAGTAAAGTATTTGTGAGGTCACATGTTATATATAATAATGATGTAATTTAGGTGTGTCACCATTCCCTCTTATGGATTGCGGCACACTGCGACAAACCTCTATTATAATATTAATTATTCCCACACTCTCTGGGAAGATATAAGTGAGGGACATGAACATGTGGAGTCACTGTGGGTAAAAATACATGGAGGCAAAAGCAATAATAAAATACTAATAGGAGTTTATATACTAGAGTTCATAGAAAATCTACTTCTAAACAAAATAGACAAGATGGCAAATCATAATGAGGTTGTTATTATGGGGGACTTCAACTACCCAGATATAGACTGGGAAACTGAAACCTGTATATCTCATAAAGTAAACAGGTTCCTGGCAATAACCAAAGATAATTACCTTTCCAAACTGGTTCAGGACCCAACTAGAGGGAAAGCCATACTGGACTTAGTATTAACCAATAGACCTGACAGAACAACAGATGTGCAGGTTGGGGGGCACCTGGGAAATAGTTACCAATATATAATAACCTTCAAATTGTCATTTAAAAGAGTGTTTCTTCAGGGAGGAACAAAAATACCAAACTTCAAAAAAGCTAAATTTAGCCAATTAAAAGAGGCCATAGGCCAAACTAACTGGGACAAAGTCCTCAAAAAAAAAATACAGCCACAAAATGGGATATTTTTAAAAGCATCCTAATATCTAATTGTGAGAGGTACATACTTTATGGGCATAAAAGGTTAAGAAACAAGAAAAAGTCAATGTGGATAAATAGAACTGTAAAGAAAGCAATAAATAACAAAAAGACAGCATTTAAATCACTAAAACAGGAGGGTGTCAAGGAAGCATTGAAAAACTAAGGAAAAAAATAGTATATGTAAAAGATAAATAAAAGCAGCCAAACTAGAGACCGAGAGATTAATTGCCAAAGAAAGTAAAACTAACCCTAAAATGTTCTTCAATTATATAAATAGTAAAAAGTATAAACCTGAAGGTATTGGCCCTTTACAGAGTAATGAGGGGGAGTTGCAGAGAGCGATGAGGAGAAAATAAAGCTATTAAATATTTTTCTCTCCACTGTATTCACTGAGGAAAATAAACTGTCAGATGAAATGCAGAATATAAAAGTAAATTAGCCATTAAAATTGCCTTGTCTGACCCAGGAAGTACATTGGTGTCTTAAAAAGATTAAAATAGACAAATCGCCAGGACCGGATGGCATATGCCCCCATATCCTAAGATAATTAAGTAATGTCATAGCCAGACCTTTATTTCTGATATTTAAGGACTCTATACTGACAGGAAGTGTTCCACAGGTTTGGCATATGGCAAATGTGGTGCCAATATTCAAAAAGGGTCCAAAAACAGAGCCCGGAAACTATAGGCAGGTAAGTTTAACATCTGTTGTGGGGAAACTGTTTGAAGGTTTTCTAAGAGATGCCATCTTGGAGTACGTCAATGAAAATAAGCAAATAACGTCCTATCAGCATGGCTTCATGAAGGATTGGTCATGTCAAACTAATTTAATCAGTTTCTATGAGGAAGTAAGTTCTAGACTTGACTGCAACGAATCAATGGATGTTGTATATCTGGACTGCTCCAAAGCATTTGACACTGTACCACATAAAAGGTTAGTATATAAAATGAGAATGCTTGGCCTGAGAGAAAATGTCTTTATGTGGGTAAGTAACTGGCTCAGTGATAGAAAACAGAGGGTGGTTATTAACGGTACACACTCAGATTGGGTCACTGTCACTAGTGGAGTACCACAGGGGTCAGTATTGGGCCCTATTCTCTTCAATATATTTATTAATGATCTTGTAGAAGGCTTGCACAGTAAAATATCAATTTTTGCTGATGACACTAAACTGTGTAAAGTAATTAACACGGAAGAGGACAGTATACTTCTACAGAGGATCTGGATAGACTGGAGGCTTGGGCAGAGAAGTGGCATATGAGGTTTAACACTGACAAATGTAAGGTTATGCACATAGGAAGGAATAATGCAAGTTACCAGTACATACTAAATGGTAAAACACTGGGTAACACTGACATGGAAAAGGACCTAGGAATTTTAGTAAACAGCAAACTAAGCTGTAGAAACCAGTGTCAGATAGCTGCTGTCAAGGCCAATAAGATAATGGCTTGCATCAAAAGGGGCATAGATGCTCATGATGAGAACATAGTCCTGCCACTTTACAAATCACTAGTCAGACCACACATGGAGTACTGTGTACAGTTCTGGGCTCCTGTGAACAAGGCAGACATAGCAGAGCTGGAGAAGGTTCAGAGGAGGGCAACTAAAGTCATAACTGGAATGGGTGGACTACAGTACCCAGAAAGATTATTTAGAAAAAAGACGACTAATGGGAGATCTAATAACTATGTATAAATATATCAGAGGTCAGTACAGAGATCTCTCCCATGAACTATTTATTCCCAGGACTGTGACTGTGACGAGGGGACATCCTCTGCATCTGGAGAAGAAGGTTTGTACAGAAACATAGAAGAGGATTCTTTATGGTAAGAGCAGTAAGACTATGAAACTCTGCCTGAGGAGGTGGTGATGGTAAGTTCACTAAAAGAGTTCAAGAGGGGCCTGGATATATTTCTGGAGTGTCATAATATTACAGGAGTTGTTGATCCAGGGAGTTATTCTGATTGCCTGATTGGAGTCGGGATGGAATTTTTTTCCCCTAATGTGGGGAAAATTGACTTGTACCTCATAGGGTTTTTTGTTGCCTTCCTCTGGATCAACTGGCAGGATAGCAGGCCGAACTGGATGGACAGATGTCTTTTTTTTGGCCTTATAAACTATGTTACTATGTTACCAGCAACAGTCTCTGTTTGTCCAACCAATTATATGGCAGCTACTAGTTTTCAGGATCCTGCCTTTTATGGCAATAATCCTGTGGCAATGTTTTAGCCATCCATTATGTTCAGCCCATATGGTATAAATCATAATGTTTAAAGCGAAAAATCAGCAAGTTCATAGTATATATTTGTATTGTTTTCGATTTTACATTTGAAATATGGAAAAAAGTTTTTAAAGGGATTTATGTCTACAGTGTTAAAAATTAATTGCTGTGCTTTTAGTAGTTTCCCACTTGACAGAACGGAGCCATTTACAATTTTAGTATGTATATTTTTATATTTATTCTCAGTCTATTTCTGAAAGTTCTTCATTGGTCTGTCATTGTTTTTAGAGTATATGAAGTGGCGAATAGATTCACTCATCTCCAATCACCATTTTCTGACAGCCATAACTTTTTTACATTTTGGTCTACAGAGCTCTATGAGGACTTGTTTTTTTGGTACTATTTTTGTGGTAGGTATGACCTTTTGATCACTGTTATTACTTTTTTTAGGGGGGATTGACAAAAATTGGCGAATTGTGTGTTTTTAATCTTTTTTTCATTACATCGATCAGCGCACATTAAATTTTTATTAATATTTTACTAGTGCAGACATTTTCGAATGAATACCTAATATTTTTTTTTTGTTTATATATTTTTATGTGTAAAATTGGGAAAGGGGGGTGATTTCAACTTTTCACTTTTTTTTTTTTACTTTTACAGTGACAACTTTTACCCCATTCGGGAACCTGGGATCTTTTGACCTCTTGTCAAATGAATCAAATTTCTTGTTGAAGTTCGACAAATCGACTGAATCAAATTTTTCAAAACATTGCTCATCAATTATTGTGGGCCAGGGTGAATTGCAGACACTTTATACAGCTACAGGTGATAGTTTTTCATAGCCCACTAAGATGAATAACATGTCTCTGTGATATTACTGTATTCATAGATATTAGATAATGTTTCTAAACCAATGGAACTATTGCATATATTCCATGTTATACTCCCTGTAAAATATTTGAATATGGTAAATTATTCAACTGTTTTCTAGTTATAAATGTTTAGAAAAACCTTGAGTAGCTAAAATGACATTCATTACAGCCCTCTATAGGAATCTGTGAAACACTACTTTCATATCTCCAGCTGTCCATCAATAGAATGCTGGGAATCGTCCTGACTAAAACCGTTGTGTGCAGCAGCTTTTGTGCGGATTCCTGACATATTTGCCAAGTAGTTGATCTCTGCCGGTCCCCATTATAGTCAAGGATAGCCTGTGGGCTGGTGGCAGTATCCGGTAATGATGGATCTGGAGTACTCCAGCAGGCTGTTCTCTGCTGGAACAGCGGATGTAAAACTAACCTAAACTGGGTAAGTCCTGTGTGGTATCCATCCAGGATTCCCAGACACTACTACATGAGAGAAAGACAGTTTTTTTCCCCGCAAGATATATATATTCTCTGGGGGTACTTTTTCTCATTCTGGGAAAGATATTCAAATAGCGCCCCCACAACTATGATTCTCCCTTTGCATCCCCTCGTATTAAGATGTTCCCTTAGGTGCCTACTGACAGCAGGGTTATCCATTCATTCACACAGTATAACGCTTTACTGCCCCTGACACAGTGTGATGTCTCTTTATTGCCCCCCAACACAGTATGATGTCACTAATTGCCCCCTCACAGTAGAATGATCCATTAAGTTCCCCACACACATAATGAGGTCCTCTTATGTGCTCCCAACACAAAATGATGCTCTGTAAGTGCCCCTCAACACAGTATGGTGGCCCCTTAAGTGGCCCCAATTAGCATGATGTCCCCTTAAGTGGAACCCATACACAATTATGCCCATTAAGTGACCCTTACACAGCACTGCCCCTCAAGTGCCACCACACAGAGTGATGTTGTCTTAGAAATGTGCCACTTTAGGTGGAAATCACACACAGTGATGCCCCCTCATAGTTATGTCCCCTACACAAAATGATGCCCCCCTCATACATTATGCCTCCTTAGATAACACCCACACACACACAGCGATGCTCCTCACAGAGTTATTCCCTCTTAGATGGCCCCTCACATAGTTATTCCCCCTATAGAGCCCCCCTCACAGAGTTAACAGATTTAAATACATGGCATACAGAGCTGTGCCCCCCTATATGCGTCCAGTTTGAATACTTGCCTATCCCATGTTCATTGGCTGAACAGAGTGGAGCACATCTGCTGTACTCTGTGTGGCACTCCCTGTGTCTCAGAGAAGAAGGCACAATGATGTCCCTGTATGCTATATGGTGATGATAGCTGAAAGCTCCCTGCTTGAATACCATTGTATTCAACAGTTGAGAAGCAGGACATGAAGGGTTTCAGAGAACTGGCAACTACAGATGAGCAAATCTATTCGCCGCTTCGTAGATTCGCATCAAATCCTCCATTTTTCCTACTCCGAAGTGAATCCGGATTTTTTCAGATTCGCTTCGTATTATTTGTAACTGTTCTTAAAATTTTGAATGCTAACGCTACGTACGCTATGTAAGCAACGTACGCATTCTTTTTGCCCCCTCCCCCGGCTCCCCAAAGCAGGAAAATGACGATACGCCCGCTCAAGAGCGAGAAAGTGAAACATACGCCCCCATCAGAAGCAGGAAAAACCAGCCCAGCCCACTGGGAGCTAACTATTTGCACGTATAGGGAGTGAAGACTCCTTCCTCATTACTACGCACTCCTCTCCAGTTAAAGCCAGCGGTGAACTGTGACCAAAGTGGGGGGAAATGGGCTTTGGTAATGAGTACCCCGAACCACCTGCTCCAGAGATCAGAGCGTCACAATTGTGCAAGAGAGTCTCACTGGCTCCTGAGTCGATGTTCGCCTTGCCGGCTGGTGCGGCTGCTGCGGCGGAGGCAGCTGGAGTGTCCACTTTGCTGCCCAGGAGGAGAATAACAACACCTTCCATGTGGCAGAATCCGATTGTGCCTGCATCAGTGACGGCCCATGCCCAGACCCTATGGGACTTCAAGAATGCAGTGGAAGATTGGGTGATCAAAGTACTGGACCATCCGAGGCTGGGAGATCCTACACTGGAGCGGCGAAAGGGAACCATCCTGTGGTTTTCAGTGGAGCGCGGCTCTGGCTTTCTGGTGGATGACGAGGATGGCAAGGAGTACTTTGTGGGCCACAGGTCAGTGACACGTCTGTACCTGCCCCAACCTGTCACAGCCTGTAAGTGGGGGATCAGGTGGAATACACCCCCATGTCGTCCCTGAAAGGCTCCTTTGCTACCGGGGTTACCTTATTATCTAAGCCCCTGGTACCTGCATTAGCACCAGAAGTTTGGCCGGAGGAACCACCAGGCGAAGGACGCGTGCGCTGCCTACAGGAGTCACCAGATGGCACCCTCCGTTTCAGGGAGAAGCCACAGCAAGAGCCTCTGATCCCTGGACTGCCACCACCACCAGTACCAACTACCCTGAAAAAGGAAGTCAGCAGCAACCAGAGGAGCTGGGGCTTCTTCCCTGGGTGCAACCTTGCCTGAACTGCTGTGGCCAGAAGTCCTTACCCCTGCTGCCCCAGTAGGAGAATCCAGAAAAGTAAAGGAGAAAGTGGCTGCAGCGCTCACCAGCGTGACCAACACCTGGACCCGGTCAAGTCCGTCTTCTGGCAGAAGAGGGCAGTGGAGCTCCACCATGGCAGCCAGCTTGGCCTACAGGAGGCAGGAGCATCCTCTGATCTCATTCAGTAGTAGTTCAAGCGAGGAGGACTTCAAGTCCCTCATCTAAGGAACCCTTCTACTGGCTGAATGATTTAAAGGACACTCTGGAGAACCTATGGGAGCCACAACATGGACTGCACCTGACAGGTGAGAGCTAGTTGGCACTTGTTTTGTTTGTTTAGTTTGTATTGCCCCCTGTTTTGCTCTCACCCAGATGGACATGGCTTGTCAGGACTCCCCCCCCCCCATTCTGCATAAAATTCCCAGTTGCGCCTAAGAGCACCTATTCTTTTACCCCCTTCTCAGGTTATTTGGGAGCCCCCTTTGCAAAGAGGGTTCTCTATTTGCTGCTATTTTATATTATCCATATGGATTACACGTTACCTGTTTGGATTACCTCACGTGGATAACAATTGAATTTTGGACTGTGTTCCAGTGTTTTATCATGCCAAGCAGCCACGAGGAGAGACTCAAACGTATATCTGAGCCTATTATGCTTGCAAATGTGAAATTGATTTCACTAAAATGTTTGCATAATTGTCTTTGCTGTATTTTAGCAATAATGTTTTTATAGGTTCAGCAACGTTCAAACACTTTAGCCCATTGTGTGTATTCTTTTTCAGATACTGCAATGTGTCCTATTATGCACTTATTGTACGGTGTTTTTTAGTAACTTATGCACTTAGCCGGATAGCTAGCACCTTACTTTTCTAGCTCATATGGACTGCCTCTAAAGACTGTACGCCGCGGCCTAGCCTCGTGCGTATGACACAATTGCGAGTCAATAGTACGCTAAGGATTCGTATGCACTTTGTATGCTAATGCTTACGTATTGCATACTTTTAACAACACTGACTGTATGTTCGTAATTTGTGCAGGAATGTTCACAAAACAACGATTATTTTCTAACACAAATTTGACCGAAAATATTTGTATTAAGAACAAATCTTGTCAGAAATTCGTCAATTATTCGCCGAAGCGAATTTTGGATGATTCGCTCATCTCTACTGGCAACCCAGTAGAAAACAAAAATAAAACTTTTAACTCAATGTCGATGCCACATCAAGAGCAAAAAGTAAAGCTTTTATTTTGCTCACAATGTTGCTATTATTTTTAGTCTTCACTTGTGAAGTTAAACATATTGTGACACCAGTGCTGGATTAGTGGTGGAAGGGAGGTATATTTCTCCAAGATTCCTCTCCTATGTGAAGTGGCAGGTGAAAGACTCTCACCTGTGAGGTAATGAAAGAAGCAGCACAGATGATGGGGATATAACAGAGCCAGGAGGTTCAGTCAGTTTCTCTCTACCTGGGGACACAGAAAGTCTGTCTGTGTGTGTGAGCCAAATGTGAGTAAAAGGTTGCTGAAAGCCTTGGTTTGTGAGCTGAAGAAGGGAGAAGCCCTCCAGCAAGTAGACAGGCTAGGTTTTCTTTTGCTGTTTTGTTATTTTTATTTGCAATTTTATCAATAAACCTGGCTACAAGTCAGTTTAAAACTTATTCCTTGGCTTTTGGTCTGAATTGGAGGGAACAGACAAGTATCCTTTGACCCCATCAAAGGCGACCCCAAGTGTAACCCCTCACAATATTTATACACTTTTGTATTCACACACTCCTCCTGCAACAAAATGAATGCCATTTGTTTTCACCACAAAGAGTTTTAAATCAAATGACAATATAAAAGGTAAGTCTCCTCGCTATTGCCAGTTGATTATCACTGCCTTAGCTGATATAATTCTGAAAATACAGAGGTATTAGCACAAACGCAATAATCCATGACATAGATTGTTAGTTTTTCAAAATGATAGCTCCCTATTTACAAATCTTGGTAAACCCAAATCCATTTAATATGCGCACCATAATAAAAAGAGAGGAGCAGTATGTTCAAGAGGGTGAAGCCTTGCATTAAACAAACAATGCTTGAGAAAGGCAGCCTTTGTTTCTCAATCAAACATCTGGGATTCAAAGAATGCGTTCTAGTAACTAATGAGATAGCACAACAGGATTCACTATAATCCCAGTAGTAAAATATGGTCCTTGCTCTGTAGAACAAACATATTGTAAAGGGGAGCAATTAAACAATTTTAAGTTTATTGGACTAAGTTAGGGGGCAATTCAGTTGGATAATAACTTTTCACACATGGTGGAATTAGTGAAAATAAGTTTATCTTGAGAAAAGAGAAACTAAATTACAAATTCATATGGAATCAATGTGACCATTAAGGGAATATGGTACTAGCTGTAAACCTACAAGTACAGTGCCTTGCGAAAGTATTCGGCCCCCGGAACTTTTCAATCTTTTGCCATATTTCAGGCTTCAAACAAAAAGATATAACATTTAACATTTTTTGTGGGTCACAATTGTGAAGTTGTCACGACAGGGAAACAAGGGATAGTGTGCCCTGTCTGAACCCCACCTCTTTCCCTGCCTACTTACAGTAGATGCCCTAGGCGACAAAACCGTAACTTGGAGACAGTCCCTATGCTGAGTACATGCACAGGGAAGGGAAGGGAACACAGGGAAAGACGAACACAGACAGAAACAAACACAACAGCAGAATCGTCAGCAAGCCAAGTCAAGAACAGGAGGTCACGTCAAATACCGAGGGGAATCACAAAAGCGTAGTCTAAGTCCAAAGCCAAAATCCAATATACCAATAATCCAAAAGCAAGGTCCAACACACAGCACTGATCTCAGAAGACTAATCACAGGCATCTGAGTGAGGCAGTTGCCATCTTTAAATAGCCCGCCCAGGATCATGTGATGTGGCCAGCATCACATGACCTGAGGCGGAGCAAGCTGTCCAAACAATATGTAAAGTAGCCATGTGGTGTGATCAGTACCACATGGCTAAACCCAAACAGAGAATTAACTCATGAAGTGCTGGCTGACAAGACCAGCACTTCAATTCCCTATTGCTCGTCTCTAGGGGGCGGAGAGGTCCGGCGACGTCGTGCAGAGGGAGCACGACGCCGACCTCGCGTGACAGAAGTGGAACGAAATTTATTGGATCATTTAAACTTTTTTTGTAATAATAAAACTGAAAAGTGGGGTGTGCAAAATTATTCAGCCAATTTACTTTCAGTTAAGAAAACTCACTCCAGAAGTTCATTGAGGATCTCTGAATGATCCAATGTGGTCCTAAATGACTGATGAAGATAAATAGAATTCACCTGTGTATAATCAAGTCGCCGTATAAATGCACCTGCTCTGTGATAGTCTCAGGGTTCTGCATCATGAAGACCAAGGAACACACCAGGTAGGTCCGTGATACTGTTGTGGAGGATCTTTTATAAAAGATTCACTGCTACATCTAAATATCATGGTGTAGTATGTGTCCAGTGACAGAGCCAAGACAGACAATCTATTCTTCTTTCGTTTCACTGTATCTACTGACACCCTGAAACCTCATCTGGGCATGCAGATTAGGATCGTGGCTGCAGTCTAAGGACCTCATAAAACCGTATTGCTGGTCAGTATTTATAATAACCAGCGAAGCTCTTCATAGTGGTTGTGGCTTGACACATCCACTAGGGGTAAGCGCATTACTTTGTTTTATCACCCCGCTGTGTTATATTGTAATCGGGCACATTGGCACGCCGCTCTGTTTCTTTTCTTCTGTTTTACAAAGAACATAGTTCTCCTACTTTCCAAATCAACTCACTAGTCAGATTGCACATTAAGTAATTGTGTAAACTTTTGGGCACTAGTGCACAAGAAAAGCATAGTGTCACGCTCTAGTGTGGAGGGAATAGGTCACCTCCTGCAGGGAACCCTGAAACTAGGCCCTGACTGACTACCAGTATGAACAGGCCTTAGTAGTAGGAGAGTTCATACACAGGAACCTAATAACAAGCTCACCCTATAGAACCCTGCAGCTAGTGACAGAGGAAAGAGTCAACCCATTCCTCCAAGAGGACGGACGAACAGGAGACTCCAGAAGGCAAAACCACTACAGGGAAAAGTAGGATAAACACAATAGGTAAAATGACACTTATCCTAATACCACTTATTGCAGCAACCGAATCTCAGCCGAGAACAACACCACACACAACAAAGTAAGCAGAAAGTATAAACCGCAAGGGATACTGGGAGAGGAAGGAATAAATAGGGGAAAAATAATCACCACACCCACAACAGCTGAGGGAAAGGGGTGTGGTAAACAGCAACCAAACCAAGAGGAAAACATGTAAAATTATGTCACTTATGAAAGCCTAGCCGAACGCTTGCAACCTGATGCAGGAACGTTCGTGACACATAGTAGAGTAGGTTCAAAGGTGGGCAACTAAAGTAATATATGGAGTGGATGGACTACAGTATCCAGAAAGATTATCAAAACTATGGTTATTTAGTTTAGAAAAAAGATGACTAAGGGGAGATCTAATGACTAATGACTGACTGTATAAATATATCAGGGGGCAGTACAAAGATCTCTCCCATCATCTATTTACACTCAGGACTGTGATGAGGGGACATCCTCTATCTAGAGGAAAGAAGGTTTCTCAATCAACATAGAAGAGGATTCTTTACTGGAAAAGACTATAGAACTCTCAGTCATAGGATGTTGTGATGGTGAATTCACTAAAAGAGTTCAAGAGGAGCTTGGATGTATTTCTTGAATATAATAATACTGCAGATTATAGTTACCAGAATTCTGGAGATGGGTCATTGATCCAAGGAGTTATTATGAATGCCAATATTTGGAATAGGAATATTTAATTGACCATGCTGGATATATTTTTTCAGCCTTGCCAACTATTATACTACTATGTTACAGCCATTTTGTAGGATAGACTGATATGCAAAATGAAAAAGTCTATCAATTTCCAATGAACTGGTGCATTCTTGTGAAAGTCAGTAACATGCTGCAGTAATGTCCCCAGTGAAGAGGTCATGTTGTCTTCCATATCAGTAATGTCATCAACATAACATGATGGCTCAGTAGTTAGCACTGGTGCCTTACAGTGCATGGATCCTGGGTACACATCTGACAACATCATAATGGAGTTTGTAGTTTCTCCTAGTGTTTGCATGACTTTCATAGGGAACTTAGATTGTGAGCTCTACTAGGGACAGTGAGTGATGATAATGCCTGTAAAGCACTGTGGAATATGTCAGCACTATATAGGTGAGTAAAATAATTAATATTCAAATCTTGAAATGGCAACATTTGCTAGAAGGCATTAACAGTTATTGTAAGTGGTGCAACACATTCATTAAAAGTCTTCTGATATTTTTCCATCACTTTAAAGGGAACCTGTCATCAACTTTATGCTGACCTCACTGAGGGTAGTATAAAAATAGTGACAAAAATGCTGATGTCAGTGGTGTGTCACTCATGAGCTAAAAGTTAGTGGTTGCAGAGAACCAGCATCATAGTCATTGCATCACAGGCTTTGAAAAGAGTCAAATCTAACTGAGAAGAGTCATAGTTATTCCTAATCTCCTGCTCTCTCCGCCCATCTGCTGATGATTGGCAGTTCTCTCCTACAGAGAAAGGAAGAAAACTAGTAAGAAGTCTGTCAGTCATCAGCAGGTGGGCAGGGAGAGGAGGAATTCATGAATAACCATGACTCTTCTCAGTTGGCTGTGACTCTTTTCTAGGCCTAGTCTGCAATGATTGTGATGTTGGTTCTCGGCAACCACTTACTTTTAACTTATAAATGCCAGACCCCTGAATTCAACTCACCTGTCTCTACTTTATTCTGCCGTTAGTATGGGCTGCATAAAGTTGATGACAGGTTCCCTTTAAGCCTTCAGCTTTCACATTCCACTAATAACACAGTATCTTGTTAGATCAAAAGAATGCAGACTATTCTGTTTTCTGTATTTTTTTTTAATCATTTTTCCTTATTCACTTTACAAAGCCTAAAGTTATCAAAGCAGATGTATAAAATAATAATTAGATTTTGTCAGGAGTAAATTTCTCGATGTGAAAGTGAATTTAGAATCTTACACATACCACTCAATTATCCAGCATCCCTATTGTTGTAATATGATTTTCATGTGTTTGGTTTCGCATAATGACTAGCTGCATTATTCTTTTAGTTTCATCTGATAGATGTGGCAGGTTAATCACTGAAAAAGTGAAATCTAGTTATCGAGACAAGACCAGATGTTGCAAGACTACATGTTGCACAATGACAGAGGTAACATGAAGATCCAGGTGCCTAATGCAAAATCTGTAACAGGATCCTCAACTTATAAGATGTCATTTACAACACTCCTAAGTTGGGTCTATGTGCCCCCTCAGGTACCAGGAGCCATGAAATGCCTCTATCCTGGCACCACTCATAGATATCGCCCTGTACGCAATTCCATTTCTACAATTTAACTATATACAGTACTGTCCAAAAGTTTGGACACACCTTCTCATTCAAAGAGTTTTCTGTATTTTCATGACTATGAAAATTGTAGATTCACAAGGCATCAAAACTATGAATTAACACTTGTGGAATTATATACTTAACAAAAAAGTGTGAAACAACTGAAAATATATCTTATATTCTAGATCCTTCAAAGTAGCCACCTTTTGCTTTGATTACTGCTTTGCACACTCTTGGCATTCTCTTGATGAGCTTCAAGAGGTAGTCACCTGAAATGGTAATCCAACAGTCTTGAAGGAGTTCCCAGAGATGCTTAGCACTTGTTGGCCCTTTTGCCTTCACTCTGTGGTCCAGCTCACCCCAAACCATCTCGATTGGGTTCAGGTCTGGTGACTGTGGAGGCCAGGTCAACTGGCGTAGCACCCCATCACTCTCCTTCTTGGTTAAATAGCCCTTACACAGCCTGGAGGTGTGTTTGGGGTCATTGTCCTGTTGATAAATAAATGATGGTCCAACTAAACGCAAACCGGATGGAATAGCATGCCGCTGCAAAATGCTGTGGTAGCCATGCTGGTTCAATATGCCTTCAATTTTGAATAAATCCCCAACAGTGTCACCAGCAAAGCACCCCCACACCATCACACCTCCTCCACCATGAACTAATCCTCCGCAGCAGAGGTGACTTTTGGTCTTACTTTCCTGGGGCGGTCCTCATGTGAGCCAGTTTCTTTGTAGCGCTTGATGATTTTTGCGACTGCACTTGGGGACACTTTCAAAGTTTTCCCAATTTTTCAGACTGACTGACCTTTATTTCTTAAAGTAATGATGGCCACTCGTTTTTCTTTACTTAGCTGCTTTTTTCTTGCCATAATACAAATTTTAACAGTCTATTCAGTAGGACTATCAGCTGTTTATCCACCTGACTTCTGCGCAACACAACTCATGGTCCTAACCCCATTTATAAGGCAAGAAATCTCACTTATTAAACCTGACAGGGCACACCTGTGAAGTGAAAACCATTTCAGGTCTTGAAGCTCATCAAGAGAATGCCAAGAGTGTGCAAAGCAGTAATCAAAGCAAAAGGTGGCTACTTTGAAGAACCTAGAAGTACATAATTCCACATGTGTTAATTAATAGTTTTGATGCCTTCAGTGTGAATCTACAATTTTCATAGTCATGAAAATACAGAAAACTCTTTAAATGAGAAGGTGTGTCCAAACTTTTGGTCTGTACTGTATATTTAGAAATTTCATAATAATAGTCAGGAAACACACTTCAGTGCACAGTCAAACTAATTGCAGACTGGTTTACAATTTATTACTTCATTAGCATCTCCAAAACCTGCAATGGAGCTCCCCAACCATCACATTCATGGTACTGCATTAAAGCAGAGGTACCATTGGATCTCCCCAGACACCAGGGCTTAGGTATGTCTGCAAATGCTGCGTGCTGAGTAGTTGCAGAATTTCATGGATGCCTTGGACATAAATAAAAGTGGTTTTCAAAAGAATAATTATTTGCCACTTTTATTAAAGTGTTTAATTACTGCTTTGGAAAATGAAGATACACTTATCTCTGGGGGGTTGCTCACATGGCCAGGACTTTCTGTTCTAGAACTGACTCATACAGAGTTAAGCAAGTGCGAAGGATGCTGGGATGTGTGAATGTAAATGAGCTCAGAAAGTTACTTGTAGGGCAAAGTTATTAATCATGTTGCCATGTATATATAGCTTCAATTAAGATTGTTGATAAATTTTAATTATAAAAATATACCTTAGGATATGTCCTGAAACTGCATATATTCTTACTAAAAATTAAGCTTGCAACCCTGCTATTGCTAAAGTAATTCTTCTGAGACTATAATAGCCTGAAATACCTTATCTAGCAGGAGAAACAATCTGGCTCTAATGCACTGGGGACAGTATTTGACCTTTTTAGTCATATTTGATTGTTCAAGCAAAAAGAACCTACAGTATATTTCCATGCAATGAATAGGGATGGAAAGAAGAAATGTAAATTAATTTGTATATATGAAATCTACAATGTTTGCTACTTATATAATTCAACACAAACGCAACTACATCTTAAAATTTTATTTAGTATATGGTATATTAAAAGGTACACACAGACAATAAATATATATCTAGCGATGGTAGAAAAATCCAAACGGATGCACCAATTTAATCAATCGCCAAGTGTCTAGGGTGGTAAAGCAAACATTCACAATAAAATGTCAAATATATACAATGTCTATTTATCATACCATGAATGTATCTTAAAGTGCCAGTGCATTCAATCCTAAGGATTGAATGCACTGGCACTTTAAGATACATTCATGGTATGATAAATAGACATTGTATATATTTGACATTTTATTGTGAATGTTTGCTTTACCACCCTAGACACTTGGCGATTGATTAAATTGGTGCATCCGTTTGGATTTTTCTACCATCGCTAGATATATATTTATTGTCTGTGTGTACCTTTTAATATACCATATACTAAATAAAGTTTGACCATTTTAAGATGTAGTTGCGTTTGTGTTGAATTATATAAGTAGAGGACCTGAATCGATGCCTGCCTTCGGCTGAGCACCGTGTCCCAAACCTTTTTGATGTGAGATTGAATGTTTGCTACTTGTTTATATAATTTATTTTCCTGGCACTGGAAGCACATAGCCTACTAATTAATCATATAACACAGCGGCCCTTTATATTCAACACACTCAGACACATGCTTAGCAAGTTGTTCTCGGCCAGTCAGCAGCAGCTAATATCTATTTTACTTTTTAGTATTTCCATGTCTTAGTAATATTCTCCTGACTTTGAAACAATGCTGAGTTGAAACTGGTATTGCTGCTTATATACTGCTTCTCTAATACAGCTATTTCAGACAACTGTTTTTTTATCACTACATATATGTAAGTCAAGTGAGATGAGGGAAGAAGGAACCTCCGTATCGGCGCTGTCGGCAGGGATGCAATACTAGTATTGCATCCCTGCCGACAGCGCCGATACAGAGGTTCCTTCTTCCCTCATCTCACTTGAGCTACTCATCCCAACGTCCGCAACCCTGGCGCGGGTTGTAACCCAGGCAACAGTACAGGCAGACCGCTTGCTGGTCAGTTATTACCAGCGGAGCGCAAAAAAGCCGTTGTGACTGTCACAACAAGAACCGGTAAGCGCAATTACCCTTATTACCTATTCATATACAAGACGGCACTACACATGAGGCGCTGCCTCCCTGTTCTTTTTCTGTGTTACATATATGTAAGATTATTTTATATCACTTACAATTATATTGCTACACACTGTGAAACAGAAAAAAATGTGGTCATATTCAGACAAATATTCCAATATCTATTCATTATTGCTATGTTTGTGTTCAATTGACATAGAGACATTATACACTAAACATCTAAAAAATTTTGATAATTTGCACTTGTCACATATTGTACTTCATGGTAAATTTGAGTCAAAATATTTCATTTTTATTTAAAAAAATTACCAAATTTACCAAAAACGTTTCAAATTTGCAAATTTCAATTTCTCTACTTTTATAATACAAAGTAATACCTCCAAAAATAGTTATAACCTTACATTCCCCATATGTCTACTTCATGTTTGGATCATTTTGACTTACTTTAGTGTGTTTTACAGGGTTATTCCCATCTCTGGTGATTTATGGCTGAGATTCAAATATCTATCTTATGCAGGGACCAGGATAGCTGGAGGTACAAGAACAGCAGAGTTGGCAGTGCTACATTGTGTCTGTAACTCCCATTCAGTTCTATGAGAGTTACAGGAACAATGTAGCACATCCTACTCGCACGTTTCTACTGTATAACTCTGGTCACCATGGCTGCCGCATGAAATGGGCATTCTGATCTCTGCCATGGATGGAGGAGATGAAAATACCCCTTTTACTGAAAACTCTTTATTTTTTTAATTCACTCAAACTAACATGCTAAAATCCTTTGGCCAAAGTCCTGTATTACAAGATATGATCATTGTAAAAAGCAATGCCCCATTAAGGTTTGTCACAACTGCTTTGAAACATATTATATTGCCTTACTATAGAAACAGATAATAACTTTATATTAGTCTTTACACTTAAGCCCATTTTGTTGGAAGAAATGTGTAATGCTACAGTTGCCAGAATTATTATAACACAAAATGGATGCCATTTAATAATAATATGCATGCCTGTATATTAAATTTCATCAATCATTTACTTGTTCTCAATTTGTATTCTGCAGTTGAAAAATAAAGGCTCCCTTGATGGAACAAAACACAACAGTGATATGTTGTATGAGAATAAAGCAATATGTGCCTCTTTCGATGCCCGTCGTTTGCCTACCAATGGTGCAGTGCTCCCCATTCCAGCCCTCTCTGCATTCACATTTTCCATCTTTGCAAGTTCCATGTTCAGTGCAGCGAGGGTGGCAAACACGCTGGTCACATGCCACCCCAGTCCACCCTTCTTCGCAACGACATGCTCCACCAACACAGACACCATGAGTGCCGCAGTCCACAGAGCATACCTCTGCAACAAACAAGAACGAAAAATAAAAATACAAATCTGGAGCTAAATACTGAAAAACAGAAAAGCTTAAGAACACATCCCTTCTGCCCCAGAAAACTAGCACCAAAAGTCACAAACCGTGGCACACACTGCTGTTGTTTTGCTACGTTTTGGGGTTTTTTGGTATCACCTGCCACTTTTTAAAGTAGCGAGCAGTGAGGGCTGTCACATGTATTATTATCTGCATTTGGAAACTGCAATAGATTATAGCAAAGATCTACCCCAGCTTCTTTGCTGGTGTAGCAATTTGCTTTTTCACATGGACCTGCACAGATGCACCACAAGTTTTAAGAAGCATGCAGTACGTAATAGAGGAACATCTAAAGCAGACAGAGGAGAGATTAAGATTGATTAAAATGCTTGCCATCATCAATATAGTATGCATAATGAATGCAAAAAAATTCATATACCACCTTATAATATCAAACACGTCTCCCTGCTCTGTGAAATAAAACAAATAGTTGTATGCATATAAATATAAACACATAAAAATATCCAAGCCCTTTAGAGTAACCTAGGGTATATGTCCCATTGGCAGTCTATCTACCTTTATCATTTCATTCAGTTTTAATTTTCTGCTTAATTTTTAAGCAGCCGCTTTAGAAACAGATTATACAATATACACGATTGTTCATACTAAAATCCAAATGCTAGTTTAAAGCTTTTTATCCTTTGTCAGACTGTGGAAAATGAGGCTAAAAATGAGTGCAAATCTAAATAAACAAAAAAAAAAACGAATTGGTCGCCAATTGTGGTGGTAAAATGCAATTAAGTGCTCATTGCCTGCTTGCTCGCTCACTGTTCTCCTCTGCTATAAAATGATGATTGAGATTTGTCTTATGCATCATTCATTCAGTTCATTCTTTCACAATTATACTACACATTTGATATACTTTTATACAGTTATTCTCAGAATTATGTTCACATTACTATTTAAAGGCTAGGGAAATGCTGATGGACATTAATTTCAGATTGTACTGGTTTGTTGTTAGACAGTCATATCCATATTAAACATCACGTGGCTTGAATTGTTTTACATAGATATGAATGCTGAAAACTTTCAAGGATAGTCAATGCATGAAAGAAGCACATGCAATGAATAAAACATGTGCAGCTTAATTTCTGAATAGATATTTCTGGATCAGAGCAGCAAATAGCAGGCCGTGATGGGGATGAGCCTCGTTCCTATCACTGTCTGTCATTGGCTGACCACCCCCTCCCCCCGACACCGGATGTTTTCATCCACGCATAGGGAGAAGCAGCAGTGGCCGTGTGGGGACCAGGAGCGGCACGGGGAGCCAGGTAAGTAGAATCAGTGTGAGGGGCCCGGGCACATTGGGGAACATTTCCAGTCTCGGATAACCCCTTTAAATAATCTGATGTGTAGTTGTAATTGTTTTACAGAAGATTAAATGTTTCATAAATTGTTTGTTTACTTTAAACCTTTTTCTTATGAAAATCATTAAAAAACCTAATATGCTCAACCTGATTTAGAATTCATTGAGAAATATTGGTTATATTTCTGGAGAGCCAGAGGTTTAAAAGAAACTTGTCAGTTGGTTTACACCAAAGGATGAGTGAATATATTCTAAATTAATTGGATTCATTAAGAATTTCACAAAAAATTGTCACAAAACAAATCAGAAAATTTGATTTGTTTTGGATGAATCATGTAAAATTGCACACAACACCATTTTACTGTCTATGTTGGTGGGCAAATCCACGAGGGAGGAAGAAGATGGTCACATGACACTGGGAAGAGAACTAGGGGAGAGCTTGCACTGATTGGCTCAGAGGCTGACATACTGCCTGAATCAGCCAAACAGGAGGGCAGCAGACTGGGAGGTGCCAGTGCAAATTGAGCAGAACATCCTTCTGCAATATGCTTGCGTCCTGGAAGGATCATGTGCTGATGAGGCTCTGTTTGCCAAACAGAAATCCACTGTTAAATTGTCAAAGGGACCGTATAAGAAGATTATAGGGAAAGAATAGGAGATATTTTGGGGAATTTGGAGTATATTAATGGGTGTAATAGGGGAATGAAAGTGAGAGAGTGAGAACTGGTCACTATACAGATGTACCGTACTGTATTAGCTGGCAGGGTATCAGCTCAGCTTCTAGCAAATAGTTCTATATTACAGATTCCTGCAAAAACAGGGGAAAAAAAACTCTTTTTTAAATAAAAGTTTCACTACATTCCTGCAAGTGCTGAGTAACAGCCCCTGCTATTTTAAGTTTGTGCATTTTAGTGCATTACGCCTGTGTTATTGAACACGTACTGTACATTGCTGCAAGATAAGGGTTGAATAGAGTACAGCAGCAGCATATGCATTGCACATCAGTAACATAAATTATAAACATGCTGCTGAAGGCAACTGCACACGTCTAGTTCATAAGACATCTGGAATCATTGCAAAATTTGCAGTCAAACCCGAGTTTTAGTGAACACTTATTATTTTAAAAAAGTGCTTAACCCCTTCAGGACTCTGCCATTTTTCACCTTAAAGGGGTTGTCCGAGTTATTTTTTTTGTCCTTTGTATGTTTCTTACTAGTCAAATACAACAGCTTTTCCATACACTTTCTGCTTCTAAAGCTGCTGGTTTATCAGATTTCACTCAGGGTCACATGACCTGTGATGTCAGCTTGCCTCCCTGCTAATCTTATATTCATGCACAGAGCCTATACACGAGACGTCACTGTGCTGGCCACGCCCCCCCTCCCCCCCCGCTCTGCCGGGCTCCTGCTATCTGCTCTCTCCCTGGATTCTTTCAGATAAAACATTAACCCCTTCAGCCAGAACACACTGAAGGCTTTACAACAGCAGCTGCAGATGTAAAGAGACATGGGATCTGCCCTCCTCACCCTACAGACACAGAGCTGACTGAAGCTGATCTGGAGGAGATGCAAAGTATTGTATTGTACAAGAACAGGTAGGGGGAAGACCCTGTGTGTATCATCAGTGTCATAGTACAGCTGGGACTTGTAGTCCTACACATACAACATGCTGCAGAGTATTCCAGCAGACATGTCACTCAGGCCAGCTCTTGTATTCACTGCCTTTGCATTGCAGGAATGGGAGGGGCAGAGATTGTTATTACTGAAGGTAAACAAAGGCCAGAGGAGAACCAGGGAAATGAGGAAATATAGATTTTTTTTGCCAAAAATTTGCTTAACTTTGTTAAATATTGCTGCCCATCAGATTTACAGTACTATACATTTTTTTCATAACTTGGACGACCCCTTTAACCCCTTCACCCCCGGAGCTTTTTTCGGTTCTGCATTTTCGTTTTGCGCTCCCTGCCTTCAAACAGCCATAACTCTTTTATTTTTCTGTTCACATAGCTGTATGAGGGCTTGTTTTTTGCGGGACAAGTTGTACTTTCCAACGCCACCATTTAATATTGCATACGGTGTAGTGGGAAGCGGGAAAAAAATTCCAAACCGGGTGAAATTGCAAAGAAAACGCTATTCCGCTACAGTTCTACGGGTTTCCTTATTTACAGCGTTCGATGTGCATTAAAACTGATCCGTTACTTTCATTCTACTGGTCAGTACGAATCCGGCATACCTAATATGTATAGTTTTTCCTGCGTTTTCATAGTGATAAAATAATTAGAAAGTTGCCCTTTTTTTTTTTTTTTTTTTCCTTGTCATATCTTGACCCCTATAACTTTTTGGTATTTATGTGTACAGAGCTGTATGGGGGCTCATTTTTTGCGGGACGATCTGAAGTTTTTATTGATACCATTCTGGGGTGTGTATGACTTTTTGATCACTTTTTATTTAATTTTTTTTAGAAAAAAAAGCGACAAAAAACGGCAAATCGCCATTTGGACGCTTTTTTCCGCCACACAATTCGCCGTATTGGAATTTTTTTTTTATATTTTAAAAGTACGGGCGTTTTCGGTCACGGTGGATACCCATGATGTCTATATTTATTGTTATTTAGGTATTTATTTTTTACTTATACGGAAAGGGGGTGATTTGGAACTTTTACATCTTTTTTATTTTTTATATATTTTTTAACATTTTTTTTAATTTTTTTTTTTACTATTAGAAAGCTCAAATATGGGCTTATATATTGTGGCTTTTTTTTTTTCTTTATGAGCAATTATGGATTTTCTAGACTCAGAAATCCATGAGTTGCTCATTTCTTATCCTGGCCTGCAATCTAGTGGCCAGAATAAGAATTGCACTTTGAAAACTGTAATCCTCACCAGCGAGGATTACAGTTTTCATATGGTGTACAGACACCCCGATTGGCCACACGGGGTGTCTGTACACCACCCGGAAGCGAACGCTTCCGGATTTAGACGCAACTAGATGCCGTGATCACGTGTGATCACGGCATCTAGTCACCCCGGAAGACGCCGCCGACACAGTAGGGTAGCGGCAAGTCTCTGCTGTTCGAAACAGCAGAGACTTGCCGGCCATGACGCCCGCCGCACCCGCGAGCGGGCGCCATGTGCCCGCATCGCCCCAGCGCCGTACATGTACGGCGCTGGGCGTGAAGGGGTTAAGGACCAGGCCATTTTTAGCAAATGTCACAAACAAAACAATAGCTGATCTCAGGGAGACCAGCTACAAAAAACACAGTGGAGCCTCATGTTGAGACTCTTAAATGAGGCTCCATGGTGTTTTTTGTATCTGGTCTCCCAGAGATCAGCTATTGTTTTGTTTGAGTAGTCTCCAAGGCATTGCTCCCGGTTAGCCAGAATCCTACTCCACACTGATGAGGGGCAATACCCCGAAACAGCTGTCTGTGGATGGATAACTGGGTTAGGTTTTCCCTGTCACATCCTTAAAGCTTGTAAAAGAGCGGGATCTTGACATAGGGGCCACTTAATATGGTGGATTTGGTGATCTCTGTAATGGGGACACCCCTTTGCTTGGTTTTCCTTCCTTTGAGGGATATCTGGCTTTCACTGTGTTGTAGACCCATAACTGGGGCTCCACGGTTATTTTGCATTTTTAGCAAATGTGTCACTTTATGTGATAACTTTAAAATGCTTTTACTTATCCGGGCCATTCTGAGACTGTTTTCTTGTCACATAATGTACTTCATGACAGTGGTAAATTTGAGTCAAAATATTTCATTTTTATTTTTAAAAAAATACCGAATTTACCAAAAACTTCACATTTCAATTTCTCTACTTTTAAAATACAAAGTAATACCTCCAAAAATAGTTATTACCTTACATTCCCCATATGTCTACTTCATGTTTGGATCATTTTGAAAATGACATGATATTTTTTTGGGATGTTAGAAGGCTTAGAAGTTTAGAAGCAAATCTTGAATTTTTTCAGAAAATTTCCAAAACCCACTTTTTAAGGACCAGTTCAGGTCTGAAGTCACTTTGTGAGGCTTACATAATAGAAACCACCCAAAAATGACCCCATTTTAGAAACTACACCCCTCAAGGTATTCAAAACTGATTTTACCAACATTGTTAACCCTTTAGGTGTTCCACAAGAAATAAAGGAAAATGTAGCCGAAATTTCAGAATTTTACTTTTTTGGCAGATTTTCAATTTCAAGCCATTTTTTTCTGGTAACAAAGCATAGGTTAACAGCCAAGCAAAACTCAATATTTATTACCATGATTCTGCAGTTTACAGAAACACCCTACATGTGGTGGTAAACTGCTGTTTGGACACACGGCAGGGCGCAGAAGGAAAGGTACGGCATATGGTTTTTGGAGGACAGATTTCACTGGGAAAATTTTAAGTTGTTCTGTCACGTTTGATGCACACCTAGAGTGGAAACTCAAAAAAAATGACCCCATTTTGAAAACTACAGGATAAGGTGGCAGTTTTGTTGGTACTATTTTAGGGTACATATGATTTTGAGTTGCTCTATATTACACTTTTTGTTAGGCAAGGATACAAAAATAGCTGTTTTTGCACTGTTTTCATTTTTTGTTATTTACAACGTTCATCTGACAGGTTAGATCATGTGCTATTTTTATAGAGCAGGTCGCTACAGACGTGGTAATATCTAATATGTATATGTCACGAGTGGGCTTGCGTCTGGTATCAGACGTTCTGCGCGGCTTTCAAAAGTGACATAATTTGACATGTTTTCCCCTTGGTTTGGTTGCTGTTTACCACACCCCTTCCCCTCAGCTGTTGCGGCTGTGGTAATTATCTTTCTCCTATTTACCCCTTCCTCTCCCAGTATTCCTTGCGGTTTATACTTTATGCCTACTTTGTAGTGTGTGGTGTGGATCTCAGCTGAGATCCAGTTGCTGCGATATCTGCTTTAAGATAAGTGACATTTTCCCTTTTGTGGTTTTCCTTCTGGAGTCTCCTGTATGTCCTTACTCTTGGAGGAATGGGTTGACTCTTTGCTGTGTCACTAGCTGCAGGGTTCTTTAGGGTGAATTTATTATTAGGTTCCTGTGTATGAACTCTCCTACAACTAAGGCTTGTTCATACTGGTAGTCAGTCAGGGCTTAGTCTCAGGGATTCCTGCAGGAGGTGACTGTTTCCCTGGTTTTGGTCTTTTCCCTTCCCTCGTACACTCGGTGTGGCTATCCCCTCCACACCAAAGCGTGACATTATAAACCGCCAAAACAAAAATTTATATCATTTTTGTGCTGACATGGATGCTATTGCTGCGCTTGCTGAACGGCTGCAGGGACTCTGCTTGGAGGTGGCTGACATCCGCAGATTCAGAGACCACAGGCTGGTGGTTCTGGGGGTGCTGAGTGTCAGGCCTGTTTGGAGCCTAAGGTCCCCCTCCCGGATAGATTTTCTGGGGGACGTGATAATTTTGTTCTATTTAGGGAGGCGTGCAAATTGTATTTCAGACTGCGTCCACATTCTTCTGGTAATGAGGAGCAGAAGGTTGGTGTGGTCATCTCGCTGCTTAAAGGGGATGCGCAGTTCATGGGCCTTTTCTC
>ONZH01010363.1:0-29399 GCA_900303285.1 Rhinella marina
ATCATCAAGAGACGGGTGGACAAACAAAAACCTACAAATTCTGACAAATGCAAGCATTGATTGTGCAAGAATGGACTGCTATCAGTCAGGATTTGGTCCAGAAGTTGATTGAGAGCATGCCAGGGAGAATTGCAGAGGTCCTGAAGAAGAAGGGTCAACACTGCAAATATTGACTTGCTGCATTAACTCATTCTAACTGTCAATATAAGCTTTTGTTACTCATAATATGATTGCAATTATATTTCTGTATGTGATAAAAACATCTGACAAACACACATAAAAACCAGAGGGCAGCAGATCATGTGAAAATATAATATTTGTGTCATTGTCAAAACTTTTGGCCATGACTGTATAAAAATATCACAGGACCTAACCCCTCACCTGAACGTTGTAGAAAAAATAAAATAAAAACTGGTAAAACAGCATTTTTTTGTCACCTTACATCACAAAAAGTGCAACAAATGCAATCAAAAAGGCACATGCCCCCCAAAATAGTACCAATTAACTCTTATCTCATCCTGCAAAAAAATAAAAAAAACTATGGCTCTCAGAATATGGAGACACTAAAACATGATTGTTTTTGTTTCAAAAATGCTTTTATTGTGTAAAACTTAAAATAAAAAATATTAGGTATTGCCGTAACATCCTGTCACATAAAAACAGTCAAGAAAGCTATTTTTTGTCACTTTACATC
The DNA here is from genome assembly GCA_900303285.1 of Rhinella marina. Classification (NCBI taxonomy): domain Eukaryota; kingdom Metazoa; phylum Chordata; class Amphibia; order Anura; family Bufonidae; genus Rhinella; species Rhinella marina. The sequence continues at coordinate 695 of ONZH01010363.1, forward strand.
ACAAAAAGTGTAATACCAAGCAAAATAATACGTACCCCAAAATGGTAACAATCAAACCGTCATCTCAACCCACAAAAATTGAGCCAGTCGCCAAAAAATAAACTGGCTTTCAGAATATACACTAGAAAATAATTTTTTTTTCAAAAATGCTTTATGTAAAACTGAAACAAAAAAGTAGCCATATTTGGTATTGTCGCATCCATAACAGCCTGCTCTATAAAAATAGCACATGATCTAACCTGTCAGATGAACATTATAAAAAATAAAAATGGTGCCAAAACGGCTATTTTTTGTTACCTAGCCACACGAAAAGTGTAATATAAGGCCTCTTTCACACGAGCGTGACGGATTAGGTCCGGATGCGCTCAGGGTGCGTTCTAAAAAACGTGCACCATTTTGCAAGCAAGTTGTCAGTTTTGTCTGCGATTGCGTTCAGTTGTTTCCGCTCAGGTGCATTTAGTTTTGATGCGTTTTTCTCGCGCGTCATAAAAAACTGAAGGTTTACAACATCTCTTAGCAACCATCAGTGAAAAACGCATTGCATCCGTACTTGCTTCAGGATGCAATGCGTTTTCCACTGAAGCCTCATTCACTTTTATGGGGCCAGGGCTACGTGAAAAACGCAGAATATAGAACATGCTGCGTTTTTCATGCAAAGCAGAACTTGCACCCGTGCGGAAAACTCGCTCGTGTGAAAGGGGCCTAATATAGTACCAAAACTGCACCTTATCCGGTAGTTTTCAAAATGGGTCACTTTTTTGGAGTTTCTACTCTAGAGGCGCAAGTAGACATACAGGGAATGTAAAGTAATAGCTATTATATTAGGTATCATTATCTGTTTTAAAAGCAGAGAAATTATCAGAGAATTAGCAGAGAAATATCTCCAATTTAAGAAAAGGGTTTGTGTCAAGAGAAAGCTTGCAGTGATTCAGGGGTTAAATCAATTCACCAGGGACACTAAACACCACGAGGAGAAGTCCGGCGTGCGTCTAAATTCAAAGTAGCAGTCAGTCCGAGAGGAGAGGAACACCAGCAGAAGACAAAGGGCGCAGACCAAGGAGGCGGGCAAGGCAGCTTCGCGGTCCACAGGAACCTACATCACAGGAGGAAACCAGGCTCAACAGGAGAAGGACAGCACAACAGGAATGAAGGGGCGGCAAGAGCAGGGGAATGGCAGCAAGGCAGGAAACAGTAAGCCTCCACCACCTCAGCAACCCAGATCCAGGAGTAGCAGTGCAACCAGAGAAAACAGGTGGCAAGTAGGGGGGAGGAGGATAGCGTGATGTTATGTGATTGCTTCCCAATTGCTAAGTGCCCTATTTCAAGGGTTATTTCACAGCTACGCAGTTGTGGTAGTGTGAATGGAGAAAAAGTGCTTTGTGTCGGACTTTGGTTGTATCTTCCCCATATGGTAATATATTTTTTTTAACTCATTGTTTTTATTGAGTTTTTTGCATAATAAAACTACAATACAGTGAAAAACACAGAATAATAATAAAAGTTACATTTGTCGTGTCTTTATTTGGTACATATGAAGTAAAACAAATCGATCATTACAATTCATCATGACACAATTGTACAAAAGCTTTTGTCTCTATCAAGAAAAACGTGTAGCCGTACTTTTAATGATCCCTTTTGTTGCAAATATGGATCACTCCTTCTTTCAAAATTGTGCTGTTAACAGTATTATAAGGGATGGCTTGCAATGCTAAATTGAAGTGTCTTAAATATGTACCTCCAGTTGCTCCCGCGCCTCCGACTGGAAACCTAAATGCGACAATGGGAGACAAAGCCAGCAGGCCGGACAATGGCAAAACCATACATACAGTGCAATGCTGATATCTCTTGCATGACTTTCAGTGTCACACGATTGACTCTGCAACAGTACCACTTGATCTACTGGCTGCATCCCCCACAACCACACAGAAACACTTGAAAAGAGCCCCAGTAGCTCAGGAGGCACGCTTAATGCTTTTTTAAATCAAGTCAATTTTCTTGGTTTTTCATTGTACATTAAGACAACTTGCATTACGTACAACAAATAACATCCTACCCACCCCCACCCTACCCCTTCTCCGCGCGGTGCCCACTCCCCACATCACTGTACTGATGTACAGTACACCCCATCATGTCTTATCCAATCTACCATGCGCCTATCAAGCCAACATTGTGTTACTTCCCCTCCCAACCAAACCAGCCAACCCCATGTTCTCCATCACCCAAGATCGTAATAATTCTTGCGATGCCAACCCTAAACGGGTAAACCAATACTCCCACTGTTTCCGAAATTTGGCCATAGCTCCTCTTTTCAGGTAGTTGCCTCTTTCAATATGTATCAATTGATTTATAGACCCAATTAGCTCCTGTTTGTTCTGACCCAAAGGCTGAATCCGATATTTTGCAGTAAGCTTCCTAGAAGAATAAAGAATCTTTGCTATCGCTAATTTTTGTCCCTCCGTTACTGGAAGGTCTTGCGTGAGCCCCAACACACCAGATCAGGAGACCCTAGGGACTACAATATTGAATGTGGTATCTATCATGCTAAACACTTCGGACCAAAAGGTGCCGAGCTATGGTAATGTATTTAGTTTGTTAGAATCTGGGAGACTTGGTAATCCTAAGCAAAAATTATAAGGCGGCTGGGAAATTTTTCTCCAGGTCTTGGGTCACTATTAGAGATTGGTTGGGGATAAAAGGATTAGGAATGGAGAAGTTCTTCCTTTTTCTTTGTTAACTCAAAGGAGCAACTTAAGTAATTTTTGGTAGTTTAAGATTTGTGTCACATAATTTCAATCACATTTTGATACAATTTAATATTTTACATAGAGTATATATTACGCCGCTATGGTTGAATAAATGTGTGTTAAGAGGGACATCTTATTGTCCATGGTGTGATACATCTGGGGATAATTTTTTGGTCATGCCCAGAACTAGAGGTATACTGGGGTTCAATATATAATTTTATTACTCAAAAGCTGAGGGTCCAGATTCCGTTCACGCCACAATGTTAGTTACTAAGTGATCTCTCTCAAGTATATTGTTCTAAAGCCATGAAGATGTTAGTTAAAATAATGTTTTTGGCCAGACTATTGATAACTCGAGTGAGTGGTTAAACATGGTGAACAAGGTGAAAAGATATGAAAACATCTTATACAGGGAGATAAATGTATTGTTAAATAGGCTAAGATTTGGTCAGTATGGAAATTCTAGGAAAATGGTTATAGGTATTAAGTTCTTCAATCCGTATGCCCCTCATCCCCACATCTGGTTACGGAGGGAAAAGAGAAGCATCGCGAAGAAGAGGAGGAAGGTGGGGGTTCTTAAATAAAAAGAATTAAAAAAGCAAGGAAATTTGGATAGTTGCAGATTTTTCCCATTTTTGGTAAATTTGGTAATTTTTAAATAATGAAAAATATTGACTGAAATTTACCACTATCATGAAGTACAGTGTGTCACGAGAAAACAGTCTCAGAATGGCTTGGATAAGTAAAGCATTACAAAGTTATTACCACATAAAGTTAAAGTAAATTTCCAAAAAACAGCCTGGTGCTTAAGGTGAAAAATGGCAGGGTCCTGAAGCGTTTAAAGTTAATATACTACAGTAATTCATTTCAAAAAGTGAAACTCGTATAAAGATTCATTACACACAGAATGATCTATTTCAAGCATTTATTTATATTTCATTTTTATTTATAAAAAAATACCGAATTTACAAAGAAATTTGGAAAAATTAGCAAATTTAAATTTGTCTACTTAGTCATACCTCCAAAAATAAATAGTTATTACTTTACATTCCCTATATTGTCTACATCATGTTCGGATTTTTTGGGGACTTAAGAAGGCTTAACATTTTTAAAGAAAATTTCCAAAACCCAATTTTTTAACCCCTTAGTGACCAAGCCTGTTTGGGCCTTAATGACCAAGCCAGATTTTGTAAATCTGGCATGTGTCGCTTTAGCAGATAACTTTGTAAAGGTTTTGCACATCAAAGTAATTCTGACATTGTTTTCTTGTCACATATTGTGCTTAGGTTGTAAAATTTTACCTATACAATATGAGTGTCTTTATTAAAAAACGTAAAAATCTATGACAATGTGTACATTTTGAACTGCAATATTTCACATACATACATAAATACTATTTAATATTTTTATCATAAATATATTTCCACATCTTTACTTTATTTTGGCTGCACTTACAAAAAACTAACTTTTTTTTAATTTAGGAGACTTACCATTTTAACATTAATTTTAAAATTTTTGAAGTACATATTTTTTCCTGCAACAAGCCAAGTTTGCAGAGGCTTATAAGTGACTAATAGACCCCCCAAAAGTGACCCCATTTTGAATACTAGACCCCTTAACATATTAAAGGGGTATTCTCATTTTAGACAATGGGGGCATATCGCTAGGATATGCCCCCATTGTCTTATAGGTGCGGGTCCCAGCCCTCCAGAACGGAGCGGGGAGCGCTGCGCCTGGAGGACCCCAGGTTTCCTGGGGTCCGGCCACCACCAGGCGCAGCTCCCCGCGCCGCTCATAGAAATGAATGGGAGCCGGGCCGTGCATGCGTGGTGCGCTCCCATTCATTTCTATGGAGCCGACGGAAGTAGCCGAGCCAGTGCTCGGCTATTTTCGGCGGCCCCATAGAAATGAATGGAGGGCAGCTGCGCATGCGCAGTGCGCCCTCATTCATTTCGGGGGCTCCGTTTTGGATATAGGTGCGGGTCCCAGCGGTGGGACCCGCACCTATAAGAAAATGGGGGCATATCCTAGCGATATGCCCCCATTGTCTAAAATGATAATAACCCTTTAATCTATGGGTGTAATGAGCTTTTTGACCCCCTAGTTTTTTAAAGAAATTAATGCTAAGAAGGTGAAAATAATACGTTTTTCATTTTTGACTCAAAAGTGTCAATTTAACCACTTCCTGTCTGCCCATTGACTATAAACGTCCTGGTAGTGGATCTCTATTTCTGAATGGACGTTTTAAAACGTCCTTGAGCTTTGCCCCCTGTGTGCAGCACCTGTACATAGAAGCTCCATGACTCAGCTGCCTCCTGACAGCCAAGAACATGGAGCTTTAACCTGAGACCTTTTTTCCTGGTCTCCAGGCTTTTGATCACTCTGACAAGCTGTCAAAGCCATCACAAATGCTTGTACTATCTCCCTCTCATTACTGCCGGTCACAGAGCAGTTTACAACCACATATGGGGTGTTTCTGCAAACTTCAGAATCAGGAAAATAAATATTCAGGTTTAATTTGCTATCTTATAGGAAAAATGAATTAAAAATTGAAAATCTGCAAAAAAATAAATATTTATTTTTAAATTTCACCTTCCTTCTGTTTTAAAAAATCTAAAGGGTTAACAAACTTTGTAAAAGTTTGGATTACATTGGGGCTGTAGTTTCTAAAATATGTTCATTTATGGGAAGTTTCTATTATTTAAGCCCCTCAAAGTCACTTTAGAACTGCAAAGGTCCTTATTGGAAATTTTCATGAAAATCTTAAAAATTGTATCTAAAATTCAAAGCCTTCTAACGTCCTCAAAAAATAAAATTACATTTCCAAAATTATGCCAACATAAAGTGGACATATGGTGAATGTTAATTAATAACAATTTTACTAGATATCCCTATGCAACTTAAAAGCTGAGAAATTAATATTTAAAAAATTGTGATTTTTTTCAAAATTTTCAGTAAATTTTGGATTTTTTATAAATAAAGGTAAAATATATTGACTCAAATTTACCATTAACACAAAGTACAATGTGTCACAAGAAAACAATCTCAGAATGGCTTGGATAAGTAAAAGCGTTCCAAAGTTATTAGCACATGAAGTGACACATGTCAGATTTGCAAAATTAGGCCTGGTCAGGAAGGGGGTAAAAGGCCCGGATGGGAAGTGGTTAAAGACAGTTCTTTTTCTACAGAGCACATGAAAATGAAGAAGTACACCCCAAAATGTATCACCCAATAGAAACCTCCATAAATTTCCGCATTTTGAAAACTATACCCCCTAAGTTTTTTTTCATTTTTCCACAAAAATGTCAATTTAAGAACAGTTTTTTTGTACTTGGCAAATACAAATGAAGAAGTACACCCCAAAATATAGCAACCAATTTCTCGTCTTTGGAAATATGCTCATTGTGGCAGTAATCTTATGTCTTGACACACGGCAAGGCCGAAACATAAAGGAGCACCAAGTGGCTTTCAAATAATAAATTAATAAATGTTTCAGGCCTCATTGCACACTTTTAATGGTGTTGAGCTGCAAAATGATAGAAAACCCTTATAAATGACCCCATTTTAAAAACTAGATCCCTTAAAGCGTGCATCTAGTGGTGTAGTGAGCATACTGAGTGCAAAATTATTATAGGATGAAATGATCAGTATATATGGTTTTATTCAAATCGTTAATAAAATTTTCACAGGAAATTGGAGAAAAAATATTTTTAGATGGGTAACCCTGTTACTGTCTTAGAAATCCGCCACATTCTAATCTTTGTGGCGCATACAGATGAGAAGTGAAGCTGTACACTTATAAGGGAGGCAAATTTCTAAAAAGACATTTGCCTGTACATATGACTATGTCTTGCTAACAAAGCAGTTGTCCCGCATTTATGTCATTCTAATGCTGTTGTGAGCAGCGTTCTGGTCTGACATATAATAAAATATCGCAGGAAAATAACTGAACTGTAGTGAAAAGCAACAAGTCCAATAAAATGGAGAAAATGTCTCCTATGTTGCAAATTCCAGTTTGTTCACAAGATACAAGAACACCGATAGGGCTATAATGACAAGCTGGCATTAAAGGACAGTGACTGGTCGTACAGCGTCTCTTTAGCTCCATCAATCCCTATATGAGAGACAAACGTGCTAAGTGACGCGGTGCACCATAACAGGCCCCTGCCCAGCAAGGTAGAAACCACTATGCACACAATCAACCAGTCACCTACAGAATAAATTAAAGGACAGTGTCCAGAACCGTCTGTAGGAACAGTAATGGATCACAAATTCCCAAAATGATATCAGGATTTCTAGACATGTTGTGGGGTGTGCACAAAAAAAAAAAATCTTAATAAAGCCCTTAGTGTACTGGTGAGGAACAACTCACTCATTAGAGATCCTCCAAATAAAAAAAAATATCATGCCAATATCATGATACAGTAATGTGAATGGAATTAACAGCTTTGTGTGGCAGGACATAGTCATAAAAAATGAAATTAGGAAAACAAATCAGAAAAGGTAAGATTTGTTCCAATGTCTGAAAATAAAATTAGCTCCACAACCCATCCCAAAAGGATCCCTCCCTCCCCGGAAAGCCCTCAAACTGAACAAAATTAGAATAAATCGACTTCCTGAAAAACCACCCTTTTTGGTATTGAAAAAAATTAATAATTTGCGACCGTGTGGTATGTCTAAAAACAGGGGTAATTGCAGAGGCCTGGTTGTCATGGGCAACAGGGGCCGTAAAATCGGGTGTCCCTCCTCCTTTCATGTTTGCTACATACCAGGCATAGTTTCTGAGCATATGTCTTGCTGGCAGGGACGAGGTAAGGGAAGTGGCGTTTTGAAAGCCTTCGAACATCCTCAGATTCAAAGGCTTGCCCAGGTGCGGGGGACTCAAACAGGAGACTCTCAGCCACCTTCTCCTGGAACTCAAGAAAGTTGAGGGTTCCTTGGGCCTTTTTAAATAAAACAAAACTATTATAGGTAGCAATCTGAATGAGGTAGATCTGTTTTTTCGCTTCACCAGGTAGGGTTGAAGCGCCTGGTCTGAGAGGTCTACACCTCCCATAAATTTATTATAGTCTGTCACACGGTGGTTTGTGTTTGTCAGCGGTAGCCCCCCTCTCCCTAATTACCACTGTGGTGTCTGCATGCACGGTGGTGAGCATGTAGACATCCTTCCTGTCCTTCCACTTCACTGAAAGCAGCTGGTCACTTGCAAGGGCGAAGGATGTTCCTCTCTCCAAACGCTTGGACACCAGCGGTTTGTGGGTATCCCAATCTATTTTTACAGACTGTCCCACAAGCCCCTGTGTTTGCAGCATGGAGTGATTTAAAAAGGGGTATACTGGTGTAAAAATTATTGGTGTACACGTGGTACCCTTTGTGCAGGAATGGCGCCAATAGATCCCACACAATTTTTCCCGATGTCCCAATATTTTCGGGGCAGCCTGGGGCCTGTGTTCCCCTCTCATGCGGATCACAACATCTGGCGACTGGGGAGCTGCTAATAGCAGTCCGCTACGAGGACAAGCCTTCCTAGCATATTTTGATCCGCGCGACGACTGTGCCAGGGAGCGGGCTAAGTATAATCCATATGAGGGGCCGAGGCATTAGGGGGTCATTATAGCGGTTAGATAACCCCTTTAAGAATTATATGTGACATTTGTGATACTTTCTGTGGTACCAACTGATATAATTGGAGATGTCGTGAATCTTCCTTTCTTTGGTTGATAAGAAAAATTTGTCTTTTGAAGTGTCTCTTTTAATCAGAGTTGGTCTAACTTTTTCAAAGTAAATTTTTAACCACTGGGAGGAAAATAAATTAGTAAGAAGACTGAAAAGCCACATTTCAACCACAAAAAGTAAGAAGGAGTTTAAGAGAAATATTACCATTTCTTCTTCCCCAGTTAGCACAAATAAAGCAATTTGTTGCGTAGCGGTCTTGTGATTTTGAACCCAAAGGACAAACCTCCCAGTATCTTGATAGGTGTGGTGGACCCTGTCTTCCCACTTAGAAACCTATGAGTAAAGAGATACAGAAATTATGCAGCATAATAAGTTGTACAAAAAGACCAATCTATCTAACCAATCTAATGTTAGAAAGGTGTCAATGCTTGTTAGGTGCCATAGATAGATCACACCCTACGAAGGTGCCAAGGCTAGGTTACACCCCAGGAAAGAGTCAAGGCTGGGTCAAGTTTCGAAGGAAATGAAAACTTGAAAAAGGTATATATTTATTTTAAGGCTAAATTTTAAATTATAAATCACCTTTTTCTGACAACTTCTTTTAAAATTCTTTTCGACAGTCTCTTCTGTATAACTTCGGCGATGGTCATGAAGAATTTGAAGGACTTATAGAGCTTTGGCTTTTGGACAGAGAGGTTGGTTACTCTCATATTGTACCTCATAAATCGAGGTACGTTCTTCAGGTAATTGAAAATAGTCTGGTTGGCAAGCTTCTGGTCACTTAGCTTGTTGAAGAAAACGTTGACTTTTTTTTATGTTCTCTACAAATTTCAGAATAACCTTGTGTGGAGTCATGGTATAAAGGATTCTCGCCACATTTTCAACCTCCTGAGTAGATGGGGCAAGATATATTCTGTTGTATCTGTTGAAGAAATAAATACGAAAAAAAAGTTTTTTTTTAATGACCATTAGTGAACTACGAGTAACCAATATACTTACAGTTTGGCATCCAGATTTTTATTTTCAGCTGAGTTGGAAATCTAGATACAATAGAAAAAAAGATTTCAGAAAAGCTATTGGAGTATTTAGCTTACAAATCAAAATTCAAAGAGATCAAAAAGATAGATCAGGAGCGAATCGGGAGGTCAGCAAAAGGAGCAACTCGTGAAGGTCAGTCCCCTAAAAAAGAACAGTGCTTCCAAAAGTTGTCTGAGAAACTATACTCAGAACTACCCTTTGATTCAAAAAGTTGGAGATACCTTGACAAATTGGAATGCTCCCTTTCATGTCTCTTTTTTTTCCCACCTGGGCAATGAAAAAGTGTTAAAATGGCGGTTTAAATTCCTCGATAAAAATTACCATTTTTACCGGAGTTAAAGTGGACCTGTCACCGCTCCCGACATGCCTGTTTTAATAGCTATTCGCTTTCTTCGTGTAATAACAATTCGGGAGCATCTATTTTCATCTATTTTTATGTCTTTTGTCTAACCACTAGAGAGAAACCTGTGTTAATCTACCAAGAATTAAAAAAAAAAAATATTGTTTGGGGGGAAAACAAAAAAACATCAATAGATAACTATTTCCAGGTCTTCAGGCTCTGATGGACCACTGTAACGCGACTCGTTCTTGGTGGCAGAGTGTGCCTTCTTGTAGCTAGTGGATCTTCAGGACTTTCTATGGAAAAATCATAACACATTAATGTTAAAACATGATATGAAAACATACAATCTGTGATTTTGTAATGTTAACCCCTTCGCGCCCGGAGCTTTTTTTGGTTCTGCGCTCCCTGCCTTCAAACAGCCATAACTCTTTTATTTTTCTGTTCACATAGCTGTATGAGGGCTTGTTTTTTGCGGGACAAGTTGTACTTTCCAACGCCACCATTTAATATTGCATACGGTGTAGTGGGAAGCGGGAAAAAAATTCCAAACCGGGTGAAATTGCAAAGAAAACGCTATTCCGCTACAGTTCTACGGGTTTCTTATTTACAGCGTTCGATGTGCATTAAAACTGATCCGTTACTTTCATTCTACTGGTCAATACGAATCCGGCAATACCTAATATGTATAGTTTTTCCTGCGTTTTCATAGTGATAAAATAATTAGAAAGTTGCCCTTTTTTTTTTTTTCCTTGTCAAATCTTGACCCCTATAACTTTTTGGTATTTATGTGTACAGAGCTGTATGGGGGCTCATTTTTTGCGGGACGATCTGAAGTTTTTATTGATACCATTCTGGGGTGTGTATGACTTTTTGATCACTTTTTATTTAATTTTTTTTAGAAAAAAAAAAGCGACAAAAAACGGCAAATCGCCATTTGGACGCTTTTTTCCGCCACACAATTCGCCGTATTGGAATTTTTTTTTAAATATTTTAAAAGTACGGGCGTTTTCGGTCACGGTGATACCCATGATGTCTATATTTATTGTTATTTAGGTATTTATTTTTTACTTATACGGAAAGGGGGGTGATTTGAACTTTTACATCTTTTTTATTTTTTATATATTTTTTAACATTTTTTTTAATTTTTTTTTACTATTTGAAAGCTCAAATATGGGCTTATAAATTGTGGCTTTTTTTTTTCTTTATGAGCAATTCTGGGTTTTATAGACTCAGAAATCCATCAATTGCTCATTTCTTATCCTGGCCTGCCATCTAGTGGCCAGAATAAGAATTGCACTTTAAAAACTGTAATCCTCACCAGCGAGGATTACAGTTTTCATATGGTGTACAGACACCCCGATTGGCCACACGGGGTGTCTGTACACCACCCGGAAGCGAACGCTTCCGGGTTTAGACGCAACTAGATGCCGTGATCACGTGTGATCACGGCATCTAGTCACCCCGGAAGACGCCGCCGATGGCGGTAAGTAGCGGCAAGTCTCTGCTGTTAGAAACAGCAGAGACTTGCCGGCCATGACGCCCGCCGCACCCGCGAAGGGGTTAATAAATGTAATTTGCCATTATTTTAAGAGATCCCATCTGCCTCATCGCCCTTGTTTGAATATTTCTTGACATGGGCACTTACGCTCTGAAATAAATTAGTGAATAGTAATTTACAATCTGGTAATGCATGCATTTATTAGCAAAAGACAATTAAATTATTTGAAGGCTATGTTTACCTTGTAAATCTTACAATTTCTTCTTCTCCAGTTAGCACAAATAAAGCAATTTGTTGCATAGCGGTCTTCTGATTTGGAACCCAAAGGTCAAACCTCACAGTACCTTGATAGGTGTGGTGGACCCTGTCTTCCCTCTCAGAAGCCTATGAGTAAAGAGAGAGAGTAATTATGCAAGATAGTAAGTGATAAAAAAATAGCAATCTATCGAGTACAAAGTTAGTGACAGGGAAATTAGCCACTACACCTGGCCTCTGAAGATGAACTCAGCCTTACAGGTCAATGTTATCGCAATGATGGTGTAAAAGAGCACAGTCCTTTTACACCATTGTTAGCTGATTCCACATAGATGTCTAGAGAACCTGTTCGGAGTGGAGAGAGTGTCAGCAGTAAGTTTGTGTTGACGTCACTCTTTTTTTTTTTTTACCATTCCTCTGATCCGTCAGAGCAATAAACCCCTAAAAAACGGATTCTGTCTGTTGAGCATCCGCCTTCACTCGGTCAGCTTTTGATCAGTAATCAATCAATTTCAGAATCCTTCTTTTAGTTTACTGCAATGATTAACCGGAAGATGCTAGACTAACTCGTTAGCCAGGAAAACGCTGTAACTTTCCTTTACTGGCCTCTTTCTCCATTTAACCTCACATATCTTGATCCTACAGGGATAAGAGTAGGACAATTGCCCTGCCAGCAAAAGTGGATAGGGCAATGACTTAATTTAAGATAGAATATATAAAAAAAACTATAATTATTTTGAATCAGGAAGCGGAAGTACAAACTGAGTAGTATATTGAGGAGGCGGTTAACGTGACTGTGTAGGTGGAAGAGGTATTCAACACTGTTTTTGTGTGATTTATTTATTTATTATTAAATTTGGGGAGGCCCTAAAACATTTGGAAATGGCAAACAGAACAAACTGCCCTGGAAAATATTGGCTGGGTGCGGCCAGTATAAATCTCTACTCTGCCCAAGTTGTAGACAAGTCCTTTGGGATGCATACCTGTTTCATCTTAAAGGGGTTGGCCACCCTAAGTATCAAAAATCCAAAATTCCCCCAGACAATATCCAACACTATGAAGTATTTCTCAGGTGACATGTACTGGCTGTACGTCATTTATCTAACCTGTTCACCATGACACACTTCCCTGGAGGAGCTCCCTCAGACAGGCTGTGTGGGAGGAGCAGCTGCAAAGTGAAAGTAACAATCCCAGCATGCACTGCAGCAAGCATGTCTAGAGGAGCAGTCACATGACCTCCCTGCCCACCTGTGTTCCCATAGAGACAAGAGCTCCTTAGATAATATCAATAACCCAGTTATCAGTGAATAACTGTTGTACAGACATAGCAATAGAAAGAGCGCCCCAGTCCCAACAGTAAAGGAGGGGGGGTGGTGCTACCCTTTTCATAAATTTGCTGTGGGGCCCAGTCATTTCTAGTTGTGCCACTGGATGTAAGCCAAAAACAGAATGAGGGGGGAAGGTTATCATTTCCCTTGTTCCTAAAAAGTGGTGTTAAAAAGTTGCAAACTATGGGACAGATTTATCAAAACTGGTGAAATTTATGTTCATTTTCACCAGTTTTCTGACTCAAATAAAGCCAGAAATCTATGGCAGCTCTGAGCTATCATAGACTTCTGTTTAGGTGCACGGACTGCACAAATCGATCTGCTGACATACAGAGGAGCCTCCTGTCTATCATCATACGACCTGCTCCCAGCTGACAGCCCATCAATCATCTATGAATATATGACTACCCTTCATCTGGGAAAAAAGGGATAATGAGTGTTGTCAAATAGCTATATATAACGTACAGGGGGGTCACAAATCACTATATATAACGTACAGGGGGGTCACACATCACTATATATAATGTATAGGGGGTCACACATCATTATATATAATGTACAGGGGGTCACACATATGTATATATAATGTACAGGGGGTCACACATCTGTATATACAGTATAAAGGGGTCACTGTACAGGGGTTCACAGATCTCTGTATGCAGTGGTGGGGGGTCACATCAGTCTATACAGTGTATGGTGGTGGTGTCAACTATTACTGTATACAGGGGTTCACACATTACTATATACAGTATAAAGTGGTGATCACATATCACTGTATTGGGGGCATCATATATCACTATATACAGTGTGCAGGAAGGAGAGGGCACATATTTACAGATGACATCAGTGACTGGTGCTGATATCACTGACCTCAGCCATACTGACAGCTCAGAAGGGGTTAAAGCTCCTGACCTGTTGGTCTGGCTGGAATAAACATGTCAGGGATAAGATCACATCGCAGAGTGGTCATAGAACAGACACTAGAATTGCTCACACTTTGTTGTCCACAGCACCTTTCTGGCTCTGCTACATCACTGCAGTCAGTGAGTTACATCACAGATTCTCCTCAGTCTCTCTTCCTCTTGCAAAGTTTCTTTATTTCAGCTTCTAACAAGTTTCTCTGCTAAGCCCCTTCAGCCCTGTATAGTCAGGACTGAAGTCACAGCAGAAGGAAACTTCTCTGACACAAGCAGGGTGCCTTTAGGACCCAGGAGCAGCACACTCCTTCCATGGACTAGTGCACGTTCAGGCATGGACGAGGCAGGGAGCTATGAGAGAAGCACAGAGGGGGCGTGGCTGCCAATAGCAAAGGAACCAGGCAGATCTGCTGAAGATATATGAGAAAGTTTATTGTCTGCCTGCTTTCTTTACAGTTTTAATGCTAACAAAGTGGCCAACCCCTTTAATGAACATGAATTTGTCCACATTCACTGTGGACAGGCAAATAGACCTGTTCATGATCACAATCCCCCACCACCCCCCAACCGTTCTAAACACACATTCGGAGAACACACTTGCTGCAAGGCAGGTCATGTGTCCAATTTGGAGACCCTAAAGTTAAATGGGTCAGACCTATCAGTTAGTACGTGCAGACATGTGGACACATTCTCTTCCACCATGTAGCTGAAACGCAACGCCCTGCTAATATGGTCATTATCATATGGTGATGCTGGCCACTTGCTCCTCCTCGTGCTTCCACTGCAGACATGTGGACACATTCTCTTCCACCATGTAGCTGAAACGCAACACCCTGCTAATACGGTCATTATCATATGGTGATGCTGGCCACTTCCTCCTCCTCGTGCTTCCACTGAGCCACTGCCGCCAGTAGTGCGTCTATCAGTGTGTACTTCTATTCATGTATCTTCTGATCACGCTGCAGTGACGGAAATAAGGACAGCAGGGTGCCCTCTAAGTTATCAGCACTGTCAACAATCAGGGCAACTAGCCGCTGATTGTGCAGGTACTGCAGCATGTACTCGCTCATGTGTGCCAGGCATCCCAGAGGCAATGACAAAGTGTCCTTGGTGGGAGATGTATTGTCTGTGTCCTCTGTATTCCCCCAATGATGCCCGTAAGATGTTTTGGACCCCACTCTGCTGTGAACATAGTTTCTCGTTCTTGTCATCGTCTAAAACTGTGCCCTGGATGGACAGTTGTGTACCTCGTCGCTATTGGTGGAGGATCCCACAATCTAAGCCACCTGTGCACAACTGACTTGATAACTGTGTGAATGATCCTTGTTCCTCCTCTTCTTTTGTTGCCACCACCTCATCCATTGTCTCCTGAAGGTTTTTTTCAAGGAGGAACAGAAGTGGAATAACGCTGATGATGCTGTCCATGTTGGTGGAGTACTCGAAACAGTGCAGTACTGCACACACGTCCTGCGTGGAGGCCCACTCTGTGGTTGTGTTCTGCATAGCGACATAGTGCAGCTGAAACGCCACTCTCTCCTGCCTGCTGCTGCTCGCACAGTCTCTCAAACATGTGCAAGGTGGGGACCTGCACTTTCTGCAGCAGCTCTGACATATCAATGTAATTTGTCAGGAACCTCTGCACCACCAAATTCAGCACATGTGCCAGGCAAGGGATGTGGTTTAGATCGGCTAGGCCCAGTGATGCTACAAGATTTTTCCCGTTATCGCACACCTCTATTCCAGGCTTGAGGCAACATCAACTACTCATCGGCTTGTTCTTCGATGCCCTCCACAGCTCCTATGCATTGTGGGTTTTTTGCCCAAACATATGAGTTTCAGAACAGCCTGCTGTTGTTTCCCCGCTGGCTGTAGAGGGAAAAGAGGAGGAGGCGGCAGAGGAGGAGGCAACGAGAAACATTCAGCAATCCTTGGTGGCGGTAGGACATGCACCAAAACGCATTCCGCCTCAGGCCCAGTCGCCACTATATTTACCCAGTGGGCAGTTAGGGAGATATAATAACCCTGCCTGTGCTTACTGGTCCACCTCGGTTGTTATTTGTATAGCGTTGTGCAGCTCACACCTTATTTTGTCTGCCACAAAAGTAGTGGCTGCTGGGATTCACTTACTGTGTGGGACAGCCACTGCCATAATGTTTTTAAAACAGTCAGCTTCAACAGATGGAATGGCAGCATTCTAAAGGTCAGGAATTTTGCTGTCATTGAGGGCCAGGGCTCAAGGGTGGGTAGACTGTATTTCCTCTTTCTCTCCATTGTTTGGGGGATGGACACATGAAAACTTCCATGGGATGGTATGGAGATGCTCCGTGACACTTCTGGTGATGGCTCTCCGCAGAGGGAGGATGTGACAGCAACACCACCAAGTGGCACTGTTGCTCCTGAGGGGAAGGAAGAGCATCAGATATTTCATAGTTTTTCAGGTATCTTCTCCAATGCAACTCGTACTTTGCATTTAGATGCGTTTGGCATATAGGTGATGCTCAGGTTTAGAACATTTATGCCTTATTTCAGACTCTGACTGCACAGCGTTCGAACCACCCGTGTCTTATCGTCAGCCCAGTCCATCGGCGTGGTGGGCAGTAGCATGCCTAGTGGCTAAGGGCCAGCCACTGTGCTTTTGCACCCTGCTCCCTCTTTCTCTGTGCAGCTGTCGCTGCATCACCATCACTTCTTCCTCCGGAATGCACACGTCACTCGGATTACCTTCTTTCCATGTGGGTTCTAGGACCTCATCATCCTTCGCATCATCTTCCACCCACACCACACACCTGCCTTTTTTGCCAGTCTGCACACCGCAGAAAGCCGCAGCAGTTGGCACCTACAAGTGCATCTCAATAATTTAGAATATCATCAAAAAGTTGTTTTTTTCAGTAAGTCAGTTAAAAAGGTGAAACACATATTATATAGAGTCATTACAACTGAAGGAAGTCCTCACAGGGCTGTCCTCCAAAGTGGCACAACCTCTCTTTAGAGTTTGACACCAACGCCCCTCCCCCCGCATAACTCCTGTCATGCTTGCTCCCAGGGTCCGGTCCTACCTCCTCTCTTGAGGACATTGCATTTGCACCAGAGGGAGGTGCTGGGCCGCCCAAAGCTTCTACCACCCTTGCCCCTAGTCCCCCACCTTCAACCTCCTCCCCAGAAGAAGAGGAGATGGAGATGTCATCCAAGGTGAAGAACCGGTTTCGCTTTCCCTGGCAACCCTGGTTTAGACTAACTATTATTTTGGTCAGATGTTTCCTTCTAATCTTGATCTCACTACCATCTGTGGCACTTTCGTAGTGTCAGGACAGGGTCTCCTCAGCACGTTCCAGTCTCCTGATCTTCCCCAAGGTCGTAGCCTCCTGGGAGGGTGCAGGCAGTACCGCGGGATGGGGTTCCTCCTACTCCCTCTCCGCTCAGCATTTCTCCCTCCACTTGTGCCTGGACGGACTTTCTTTCCTCTTTACAGACCCCATCGCCGTGTTGCCTTCATCAGCACCCGTCTCATCAGAGGAAGCCTAATGGCTCTCCTCCGCTTGAGCTCGGGCCACGTTGGCCACAGAATGAGGGCAGCGACTGAATGGGTGACCTAGCTCACTACACAGGTTTCATCTAATCTTACAAGATGTGGCAAGTTGACATATCCCTCCACACAACGTGGACCTCTGCAGTTGGCACTGAAGAGGGTGGGGCTGCCACACTTGTGGCATACCTTAGGCTACCCCCTGTAAAAGATAAGAATCCTATCCTGGCCAAGAAAGGCAGATGATGGGATGTGGAAAACCGTACCTCCTGAATGTCCGAGTTTTACATTGAACGTCAAGGCGTCCGACCAAATGCCAGACTGATCTAGGTCCTTGCTCGGGAGACCCTGGATTTCTCTGAACCTGCCAAGCCAGGTCATGATATCAGTACAAGAAAGTGACTCGTTACGAGTTAAAGCGGTCACTTTCTTGGCCTCACTCTGGTGGGTTATTGGTTTCACAAAGAAACCCCGCCAGTCTGGCTGGTCCTTCACCAGCTCATATCCTGACCAGAAAAGCTCAAGGTCCTCTGGCGGGGCAAAGCTGACATCAGACTCCCGGGTACCATATGGATGGATCAGAGCAAAGATGTCATTAGCCCTGAAGCCAATCTTAAGAAGGAGCTCCGCAAACCTCTTTCTTGTAGGGTACGCTTCATTGCCAACCCACTTAAGGCAGACCACATTCCGTATGGTATTCCCAGGGCCGGTTGTGGGCAGAGACCATGTGGTCTCACTTGTCTCTTGGAAAGCATGCAGGCCGTGCTTGTCTATCCAGAAGGATAGGTCCACCCCCTTCCCCTCTACAGTAATGGAATTCTCCCCTTTCTTTAACGCTTCCAGGAGTCACCACTGCAAGTCTCCACTACCAGTCCCTACAAGCGAAGACAATGGAGAAAGCTCCCCTTGCCAGGTACAGCTGCCACAGGAGGGGCAGCTGGACCAGCCCCACCCCCTTCTACCGAAACACACTCATCCACAGATGCTACCCTAGACCCCATCGGAGAGGTTGCATGGGGTGCACCAGCTACTTTTACAGCAACTAGCCAACCCCCAACATTCCCTGCAGTCACTTGTCCAGTAACCACACTTAGTTCCCCCACATGCACTGCTGGGCCAGATGGGACCTCTGCAACTTTTCCAGCTGCGTCACTAGTCCCCAGCCCAAACTTAGTTTTCACCACATATTTTACCCCTACTATAATACGCTCTATCTTCCCTTCGGCGCACAAAGAGGACAGAGCAGACATGATCTAGGGACCCAGCGCGGCGTGGAACTACTGCTCCCAGCACCACCAGACGCAGAGTGGGCAGCGGCCCTGCCTCATTCCACCTTCCCTGCAGACACCCCCACCACCTACCCTTGCCGCTAATTTGCATATGGGTGGAGGGGCAGCAGAGATCCCGGGAGCAGTGCTACCGACTTGCCCCCCTAGCCACTGAAACCTTAGGAGCCTTTGGGTCTGGCCCCCTTGCCTTGCCGCCCTCGCTATCAAAAATGGGGTCGGCGTGCTGCGCCATCTTATCACTAGCAGGCCTTTTTCCCTGCTCCTACGCTCTGGTTCCACTACAGGTACCGGGCTAGGGAGGATGGCGGGGTCTGCGCCATGAACCTACTTTGCAGCCAGCTCAGAGCTTAGCTGATGGGTTGCAAAAAACAGTTTTGTCTCACCAGCAGTTGTTTTTGCTGTCTTGGTCTCTCTTTTCTTTCTCTTCCGGGAGTTCGACACCAAAAAAAGCCCTGTTCGTCATCCCTAGGAGATTCCAGGTGACGTATTTGTTCCATTAATCTCCCTCCGATCCCGCTGCTTTGGCTCTCATTGTCTTGGCTTCCTACTCCTCTTAACAACTTGTGGGGGGTAGACAAACCTGCTCAGGTGGGATGCTCATGCTGACACTTTGTCCATCCGAGCGGGAGTCATTCTCTACCTCTGCCTCTTCTCCCTAATCTGAGAACTCAGCCTCTTGTCTGTTGGTCATCTCCTGAAACTGGGCCTTGTTCAGTAATTTTTACTAGGACGGCCTGCTGTTCTGGAAGATAACTTCTCTCCTCACTTCCAGTCCTTTTACCTCTTCCTTTAGCCTGTTTATTTGGATTGAGATCTTCAGACGGTTGCTCTTAGAGTCTCTGTCTGCTTTTTGTCTCTCAGACTTGAACTCCTGACATATCTCTTCGGGGGTCTTCCCCGTCTCTTCGTACTCCTGGAGGTACGACAGGATACGGGAGCCGTAGATGGTAACAGGTTCCTGGGGCCGCATAGTACCCCATCCAACCACCGCTGGGCACGCCAGTGATCTTCACGGCTGCCGTGATAGCCTTGCGGGGGCTGCAAGGGACCATATCACTATGGCCCCTGCTGGGTCTTCTAGCCCCTTGGGCCGATGATGTTGTAGAGGCTTTTATTTCACCTGTGAAGAGTAGAGGCAGTGTGATGGCTTGGGCGTGCATGGCTGCCAGTGGCACTGGGTCTCTATTGTTTATTGATGATGTGACACAGGACAGAAGCACCTGGATGAATTCTGGGGTTTTCAGACATATTGTGTGCTCAAATCCAGCCAAACTGATAGGTCTGCGTTTCATAATACAGATGGACAATGACCCAAAGCATAAAGCTAAAGCAACCCAGGAATTTAGTAAAGCAAAGAAGTGGAATATTATTGAATGGCCAAGTCAGTCACCTGATCTTAACCCAATAAAGCATGCATTTCACTTGTTAACCCTGCTGCTCTGTTCGCATTTGCTATACACTTGTACTGTTCCCGGGTCAATATGACCCCACCTATTAATTCTTGATTTTTAGCTACTCTAATTGTTTTATTTGAATACTTTTTTCATTGAAATACTGTATGTGAACATGTTTGATCATAAACAAAAGAAAAATTTAAATTCAAACTTATTTATTTTTTTTCATAAAAGGTTACACAGGCTTTTTGCAATTATCTTCGATTGTTGACATTCTGCACACAAAATAAAGAAGCTTTACATTACTATTACTAAAACATGAAATTTAACTTTTTGAAAACAAATTTTATAAATCAACAAATGAAAAATCATAAAAACTTCAACCATTTTAGAAAGAAAAAATAAAAAATGAACATGTTCATGTGTTTTTACACTGAACACAATAATAAGACACATGTCCTTTTCACAGATATTTTGAACATCCAGCACATGTCAGATTAGTCTTATTGTCACAGGAAGATGGACAGAAGCTACATCTCTTCCTTTTTTTGCTGGTAGCTGTGCTGGTGGAGGCCGTGGATGTGGAGTCTCTTTCTTGAGCATGCTGGACACTTTTTACAATGGCTGTTGCTCCATCACTTCTGGGGGTCACTTTTCTGCTCTCAATATATGGCCTAAAGATGTGTATTCACAGCTCAGTGCTCTCTCTCACAGATTCCAGTTTCTCTTTCAGTTTCTCTTTCACAGGACTTAGCTTCAGGGTGTAAGTCAAATGACTGGTGTCCAATTTATAAGACACCAGTGTCTTCTCTCACAAACTGAAAATGCATTTGACTAAATAAAGTACTTGATTACTGATAACAGTGAAACCCCCACCCTTTGAATGATAGACAACCAGTCTCCTCTCTCACAAACAGACTAGATAATTACTTGCTTACTGATAAGAACAGTGAAACCACCACCATTTGGAGATGAAGTACACATAAAAAAACATAACTTTTGCAGTCAGAAATAATCAGAGACCTGTAGAACAGTATAAAAATGCTATCGGGTAATATTGAACCGAACAGTACAAGTGTAACAATCAACGTGTGGCAAAAAGAAAACAACAAAAAAAAAATAAAAAAATGTAGAGCTCCACAAATGAGGAGAAGTCAAGGAACCACTAGTTTCAAATCCTCATTAAAAAAAAATCTGCAGGGTCTCAAAAATCATTTCGGGTCATATTGACCCGAACAGTACAGCAGGGTTAAAGACTAAACTCCTGACATAGCCTCTTCAGGGTCTTCCCCGTCTCTTCGTACTCCTGGAGGTACGACAGGATACAGGAGCCATAGATGGTAACAGGTTCCTGGGGCCGCATAGTACCCCATCCAACCACTGCTGGGCACGCCAGCGATCTTCACGGCTGCCGTTATAGCCTTGCGGGGGCCGCAGGGACCATATCACTATGGCCCCTGCTAGGTATTTTAGCTCCTTGGGCCGATGATGTTGTAGAGTCTTTTATTTCACCTACGAAGAGGCAGGCCCTGGACTGGGTAGCTGTAATAACCCTCTGGAAGGCTTTCAGTACACGGGAGCTCCTCTCACCGTGGCTGCTGGCACCAGACTTGCACTCCAGTAGATCCTCGTTAAAGGATTTAAAATGTGCGCATTCCAATTACAAGGCCTCGAAAGAGTCCTGTATTGTTATTTTTTGTCACTATCTCCCCGAGTCAGGAGCAGGTAATTTGCGCGCCTTCTGCCTTCCTTTCATGTGGTAGTTGTATCTCAGGCTCCCTCTCTGGAATCAAACCCTGATTCCCCGTTACCCGTGGTCACCATGGTAGGCGCAGACATCGAAAGTTGATAGGGCAGACAATTCTCAGAGCACTAGTCTCCAGGAATTAGTTTCCAGGATCCCAAAGAGACACTGTACCATAACATTGCTTACGTTTTTTTTTCTTTTCGCTCACTTACGTTTTTGTGCACCAAATTATGTGAAAAACCGCGCTGTCCAATAGGGATCTGCTGTCGGCACTTTGCTGTCCTGTATGGGGACGAGCAATGGCATGTTGATCCATGTTACAGAGAACACTGCTGCATGTAATAGAGTAGGTTGTGTGAATGTGCCCTTAGTCCTCGTTCACATTTCCTTGTCAGTGTTACGCCCGTGAAAAAAAAACGTACGTGTTTCATCCGTGAATATACCCGTGAAGGATCAATGGTTGGTCTGTGTGTAAGTTTTTACCATCCACGTGTCACCCGTAATTCACTGACGTTGCTCAGATGAAAATTAATGTCCAAAAATCTCCTATTAAAGGGGTTGTCTCACTTAAGTAAGTTGCATTTATCATGTAGAGAAAGTTAATACAAGGCACTTACTAATGTATTGTTATTATCCATATTGCTTCCTTTGCTGGCTGGATTCATTTTTCCGTCACATTATACACTGCTCGTTTCCATGGTTTTGACCACCCTGCAATCCATCATCAGTGGTCGTGCTTGCACAATATAGGAAAAATCATCAGCCTCTCTGGTGGCCGGGACCATGGGAATGCACATAGGCCGGTACTTTTTCCTATATTGTGCAAGCGCAACCACCACTGATGGATTTCAGGTGGTCTGTAACCATGGAAATGAGCAGTGTATAATATGATGGAAAAATGAATCCAGCTAGAAGAGGAGACAATATGAACAATCACAATACATTAGTAAGTGCCTTGTATTAACTTCCTCTACATGATAAATGTAATTTGCTGAAGTAAGACAGCCCCTTTAATCTTAATTGAAAAACGGACGCAAAACAGATTCGTATCAGTGATTTTCACGGACCCATAGACTTCAATTGGCCGTGCATGGTCCGTATCATGGATTAAAGTAGTGCATGTTCCCGTGTATTTTTTTTTTTATTGACTCACGGTCAGTAAAAAAAAAAATACTGAGGTGTGAAAAGACAAATTTAAATAAATGGGTACGTGTGCTGTCCGCATCCATGGTTCCGTTTGGCAGCTTGGCGATAGAGCATGTCCTATTCTTGCCTGCAATTATGGACGATAGGCATTTTCTATTATGGTTGCGGCTAATGCAGTCCGCAATTTGCGGAACACACACGGTCGGTATCTGCGTTTTGCGTATCTGCTAAACACTACGGTCGTATGAATGTGCCCTTAAAGGGGTTCTCCAAGTTATATTTATTGATGACCTATCCTTTGGTGCTACAAAATGATGCCGTGTATCCCTAGCCTTAATGGGGCAAGGGGTGAAGGTCGCTGTTAATGGGGTAGGGGCGTTCACTGTGGAGGTCGCTGTTAAAGGGGCGTTCACTGTGGAGGTCACTGTTAAAGGGGCATTCATTGTGGAGGTCACTGTCAAAGGGGCGTTAACTGTGGAGGTCACTGTCAAAGGGGCGTTAACTGTGGAGGTCACTGTCAAAGGGGCGTTCACTGTGGAGGTCACTGTTAAAGGGGCGTTCACTGTGGATGTTACTGTTAAGGGGGCACACAAACGACACACAAACATTAAATGAAATAGATGAAATATACCTGTGTAAAGCTAGGTCCTTCAGCTAATATACACTCACCGGCCACTTTATTAGGTACACCATGCTAGTAACGGGTTGGACCCCCTTTTGCCTTCAGAACTGCCTCAATTCTTCGTGGCATAGATTCAACAAGGTGCTGGAAGCATTCCTCAGAGATTTTGGTCCATATTGACATGATGGCATCACACAGTTGCCGCAGATTTGTCGGCTGCACATCCATGATGTGAATCTCCCGTTCCACCACATCCCAAAGATGCTCTATTGGATTGAGATCTGGTGACTGTGGAGGCCATTTGAGTACAGTGAACTCATTGTCATGTTCAAGAAACCAGTCTGAGATGATTCCAGCTTTATGACATGGCGCATTATCCTGCTGAAAGTAGCCATCAGATGTTGGGTACATTGTGGTCATAAAGGGATGGACATGGTCAGCAACAATACTCAGGTAGGCTGTGGCGTTGCAACGATGCTCAATTGGTACCAAGGGGCCCAAAGAGTGCCAAGAAAATATTCCCCACACCATGACACCACCACCACCAGCTTGAACCGTTGATACAAGGCAGGATGGATCCATGCTTTCATGTCGTTGACGCCAAATTCTGACCCTACCATCCGAATGTCGCAGCAGAAATCAAGACTCATCAGACCAGGCAACGTTTTTCCAATCTTCTACTGTCCAATTTCGATGAGCTTGTGCAAATTGTAGCCTCAGTTTCCTGTTCTTAGCTGAAAGGAGTGGCACCCGGTGTGGTCTTCTGCTGCTGTAGCCCATCTGCCTCAAAGTTCGACGTACTGTGCGTTCAGAGATGCTCTTCTGCCTACCTTGGTTGTAACGGGTGGCAATTTGAGTCACTGTTGCCTTTCTATCAGCTCGAACCAGTCTGCCCATTCTCCTCTGACCTCTGGCATCAACAAGGCATTTCCGCCCACAGAACTGCCGCTCACTGGCTGTTTTTTCTTTTTCGGACCATTCTCTGTAAACCCTAGAGATGGTTGTGCGTGAAAATCCCAGTAGATCAGCAGTTTCTGAAATACTCAGACCAGCCCTTCTGGCACCAACAACCATGCCACGTTCAAAGGCACTCAAATCACCTTTCTTCCCCATACTGATGCTCGGTTTGAACTGCAGGAGATTGTCTTGACCATGTCTACATGCCTAAATGCCTAAATGCACTGAGTTGCCGCCATGTGATTGGCTGATTAGAAATTAAGTGTTAACGAGCAGTTGGACAGGTGTACCTAATAAAGTGGCCGGTGAGTGTATATATATATATATATATATATATATATATATATATATATATATATATATAGTTATATAGTGTTAGGTCCATATATCTTGACACTGACAAATTTTTTTTTACCTGCTTACTAAAACATTCAAGTTATGGTTATATAATTGGCATGGACATGATGTCCAGACTTTTAGCTTTCATTTAAGGGTATACACATTAAAATTGAAGGGTTTAGGAGCTTCAGCTCCTTTACATGTGGCACCCTGTTTTTAAAGGTACCAAAAGTAATTGGACAATTGACTCAAAAAACTGTTTCATGGGCAGGTGTGGGCGATTCCTTCATTATTTCATTCTCAATTAAGCACATAAAAGTTGATTTGAGGTGTGGTGCTTGCATTTTGAAGATTTTGCTGAGAAGTAAACCTGCGGTCAAAGTAGCTCTCCATGCAGGTGAAACACGCCGTCCTTCATCTGCGAAAACAGTAAAAAACACATCCGAGAAATTAGGAGTGGTAAAATCTACAGTTTGGTACATCCTTATGCTCCATTCACACGACCATATGTATTCCGTGTCCGTATAAAAACGGAACGGAAGACATACGGAAAGTCTTACTTAGTGTTCCGTAATTTTGCGGACCCATTGACTTTAATGGGGCTATGGACGTGTTTTGCGGCCAAGTATAGGACATGTTTCCTTTTTTTGCGGAAGAACTTCCGTAATATACGGATGCGGAATACACATTGTGTGCATTCTGCATTTTTTTTTCCTATGGAAAAATGAATGGGTCCGTATGGTGCCGCATCTTATCCGCAAAAATGCGGATATGATACGGAAATGAACATACGGTCGTGTGAATGGGGCCTTAGGAAGAAAGCAAGCACTGGTGATCTCAACAACGCAAAAAGACCTGGATTCGAACGGAAGAGAACAGTTGTGTATGATCGCAGAATAATTACCATGGTGAAGATAATTCCCTTCACAACAGCCAACCACGTGATCAACACTCTCCAGTATATAGGCATATCAATATCCAAATCTACCATAAAGAGAAGACTGCATGAAAGTAAATACAGAGGGTTCACTGCACAGTTTAAGCCACTCATGAGCCTCAAGAATAAGAAGGCTAGATTGGACTTTACAAAAAAAAAATAAAAAAATCTTTAAAAAACAGCACAATTCTGGAAGAACATTTTTTGGACAGATGAAACCAAGATCAACCTCTACCAGAATGATGGAAAGAAAAAAGTATGGCGAAGGCATGATATAGCTCAAAGCATACCACATCAGCTGTAAAACACGGTAGAGGCAGTGTGATGGCTTGGGCGCGCATGGCTGCCAGTGGCACTGGGTCTCTAGTGTTCATTGATGATGTGACACAGGACAGAAGCACCTGGATGAATTCTGGGGTTTTCAGACATATTGTGTGCTCAAATCCAGCCAAATGCAGCCAAACTGATAGGTCTGCGTTTCATAATACAGATGGACAATGACCCAAAGCATAAAGCCAAAGCAACCCAGGAATTTAGTAAAGCAAAGAAGTGGAATATTATTGAATGGCCAAGTCAGTCACCTGATCTGAACCCAATAAAGCACGCATTTCACTTGTTAAAGACTAAACTTCAGACAGAAAGGCCCACAAACAGCAACTGAAAACAGCTGTAGTAAAGGCCTGGGAGAGCATTAAAAAGGAGGAAACACAGCATCTGGTGATGTCCATGAGTTCAAGACTTCAGGCAGTCATTGCCAACACAGGGTTTTTAACCAAGTATTAGAAATTAACATTTTATTTACAATTATTTAATTTTTCCAATTACTTTTAAGCCCCTAAAATGAAGGGATTGAGTTTTAAAAAATGCTTTAGTTTCTCACATGTTTATGCAATCATTTTGTTAAAACGCACTGAATTAAAACTGTCTAAACTTATAACTGCATCTAAATTGTTTTGTTCAAAATCCATTGTAGTAATGTATAGAACAAAAATTAGAAAAATGTCTCTGTCCAAATATATATAAACCTAACTTGTGTGTGTGTATATATATATATATATATATATATCTATATCTATATACAGTGAAGGAAATAAGTATTTGATCCCTTGCTGATTTTGTAAGTTTGCCTACTGTCAAAGACATGAACAGTCTAAAATTTAGGGTAGGTTAATTTTAACATTGAGAGATAGAATATCCCCCCAAAAATCCAGAAAATCACATTGTCTAAATTATATATATTTATTTGCATTGTGCACAGAGAAATAAGTATTTGATCCCTCTGGCAAACAAGACTTAATACTTGGTGGCAAAACCCTTGATGATGAAGTGGAACATCATGAGGGTGAAAGCAGTGATGCAGTACAGTAATTTCAAACTACTCTTAAACCTATTTTGGCTTTGGCTACAGAACCTTCTGTAGTATTCACACTTACAGTGGACTTTCGTTTTACTTTAGGGGGGAGCCATGCACCATTGCTCCAGAAGAAATTGACGGAATCTGGCATTCATGACAAGCCAAACCTGGAATGTCCGGTGTTTACAAACTATAAGCTTTACTTGAAGGATCATTTCACGGATCCTACCATTAAGCAGATGGTAACTATCTACTATTTTTTTCTTCTTTCTGTTATTAATTTATTATTTATTAATTTTATTCATATGTTGACACTGTCTGTTTACTTTCAGATGAAGAATGTTTCCAAATTCCTTAATTTTATGGATCCAGAGAAGATCACACTGGACTTTCTGAAAAACACTAATAAAACAAATCAGTTTGTAAGCACTCTTTTACATTTAAATGTATCGCACTTCACGTTAAAAAACGATGTCTCTCATATAGGTATATTTGCCAAGTAGGTGGTGTCCTACAACTTTCCAGGTGAGAACAATGAAAAGTTTGTGAAAAGACCAAAGAGAGTGTAAGTCCTATTAAGTTTAGTAGTGCACAGTTTTGAATGCATGTTCGTGCTTTAACATAACTTTTGTTTTATCAAACACAGGTTTTAGCCTTCTCCCGAGGAGTGCCATAAGGTGCTTCAAGTGGCAAGAAGACAGGTATGCAACCTCTTCACTCGGGCAAATGCAGGCCAAGTGCTAGGTGACAAGGAAAAGATGTTGGCCTGCTATAAATTGGAGGCATTGGTTATGCTGAAGCACCTGAGGAAACCATCTGCTGTCCAAAACCTGACGGTAAGGGTCTTATTGCAATTCTGACTGACTCACCATTCCAATCATTGTCTACTGACACATAACCTGAGATGCCTCATCTAATCTAATTTTATTTTACTTTTTTGTTCTCTTACAGGTGAAGGAATGGCTGAAGAGGGACAGCTGCGAGTATTCAGGCAACATGGTGACGGTAGTAAAGATATCGGACTATCATTGTGCTTCCTAAAGAGGAGGAACAAGTAAGACCTTATGCACACGGCCATGGCCCCATACGGCAGGTGCACAATACATGGGCACCGGCCTTGTGCATCCCGCATCACGGATGCAGACCAATTTGCTTGAATGAGGGGGGTTTCCGGATCAGAACCCCATGGAAGCACTACGGAGTGCTTCTGTGGTGTTTCTGTCCGTGCCTCTACATCGCAAAAAAAATAGAACATGTTCTATTTTTTTACGGTGTGGACAGTCGGATGCAGGTCGTGGACCCTATTCAAGTGAACGTGTCCGCGATCCGCATGTGGCTGCCCCATGGTTGGTGTCCATGCTTTGAGGACCATAACTTGCGGTACACAGCATGGGCATGGCCTGCACACATTCGTGTGCATGAGGTCTAAGGCTATATATATTAGAATAATAGTTTAATTCTGTCTGTAGGCTACTTTCTGATGAAGTGGAACATCATGAGGGTGGAAGCATTGATGAAGTACAGTAATTTCAAACTACTCTTAAACCTATTTTGTCTTTGGCTACAGAACCTTCTGTAGTATTCACACTTACAGTGGA
>ONZH01010364.1:0-24705 GCA_900303285.1 Rhinella marina
ACTGCGACCCAGACAAATGTCACACAGAGATTTTTAGGATCAAGCTGTATACGTGACAGGTAGCAAATTACTTGGTTGTATTCTGTGACGTACAGAAAGTGTCACCTGGACAGAATATACGGATTGGAGTGAGTGTGCTGAACTGTGACACACAGAAAGGTTACACGCAGCTGTGTGAAATGGATTTGTATCACTGAGTTAAAACAACAAAAAAACTAATTTTTTTTGTATATTTTGTTTTGGATTTTTGTTTTTTTTGGAACGTGACGTGCAGAAACTATCGTAGAGCTGACTGACACCCTGCTGACGGTGGCTATTTTGACTGCGACCCAGACAAATGTCGCACAGAGATTTTTGGGATCAAGCTATACACGTAACAGGCAGCAAAAGACTTTGTTGTATTCTGTGACGTACAGAAAGTGTCACCTGGACAGAAAATAGTGAGTGTACTGAACTGTGACACACAGAATGGTTCCACACTGCTGTGTGCAATGGATTTGTATCACTGAGATATAACATAAAAAAAGGGGGTTATATATGGCGATAGCTGCACTACTAGTGCCAGCCAGCCAGGCCAGGAGACAAAAAAAAATGTCTTCTAGCCCTTAGAAGGGCTGTTGGGTTCTTTGTGGGTGATTCCTGCCTAACAGAGAACTAAATGCAGGCCCTAACACTCTCCCTGAAAGGCAGCAGCTCTATCCCTAACGACATCCAGACGGCATCTGAGCCGAGCAACGCGGCCAGTCACTAGTATATTCCAGGGTCACCTGATCAGGCCAGCCAACCCCTGCTATCGACATGTAAGGGCCCCACGTGATGCTGGGTGTACCGTAGAGTCTCCTGGCTTGTGATTGGCTGAGTTTATAGGCGCCAAAAAAGCACGATGCGGACGTTGCCATTTCCTCGAGCATGGCGATATACTCATCCGAGCAGCGAGCACTTACGAGTACTCTAATACTCGAACGAGCACCAAGCTCAGACGAGTATGCTCGCTCATCTCTAATGCCAACCGAAATTCCGTGTGTTGGGATCAGACATAGAGCTATCTATCTTGTCCACTCCTCAAATGGCCAGACTCTGGGGGATTGGTACACCTTCCCCTCAGTTTGTGGGCCTAACAAAGGGCATAGCTTTGTGCCTTCAACATTTGCTCTCTAATCCCTCCTTTTTACCCACACCCTCTAAGGCCATGCCAGCCAAACTGATACCTTTTTTATTAAATCCTAAACTATCACATAGCCACTGATATTGGGACAAGCTCGAACATCTTTCTTTAGGGGAATTTCTAGAGGCCACAGGTTCTAAAGTGAAACTGGAAGAGTTCAGCTCCAAGGTGATACAGGAGGGGGACTTTTTGGGGAAAAACGACCTACTTGTGACACATTCTTTGCTGACATCAAAACATTCCTGTACCATCTTTGAGACCTGGTGGGAAACATTGCTATCAGGCACCTCTGTTCCCCATTACGCCATCTTGTTGTTTTACAAATATAATCAGTCTCTTCAATGTAAAGGAACACCAGCATACATCAGGACCTGGGAGAGGGACATGGAAAGATCTTTCACAGAGGCAGAAATCACTCAAATACATTTGAGGTCTCATGGCTTCTCAAGGTGTGTCCGTATACAGGAACATTCGTACAAAGACCCATTGAAGTTGTTCCAAATAGGCCTTAGGGCTTCTGATACCTGCTGGCGTTGCGGAGGTGGTCAGGGCTCCCTATATCACATAATCTGGACTTGCCCACTTATTCAACCATATTGGCAACAAGTTGAAAAACATATCAACAAAATCTGTAACCTGGCGATTCAGCTACAACCTGAATCAGTCCTTCTTTGGCTCCCATCTCCCACATGGAACCCATCCAGGTTCAACCTTCCTACAATACTAGTGCAGGCAGCCAGACTCCTAATCCCACTCAGGTGGCTAGATGATAATCCCCCGACAATGAAGATGTGGAAAGATAAAATTGACCAGATATACTTGATGGAGGAACTGGTGAGTTGGGAGACAAGGACTCATGCTAAATTTATCAAACTATGGGGACCATGGAAGGAGGCCAGGATTCATTTCTAGACAAAGACAGGCCTCACCCCCTCAAAGTCTTCTTTGATAATTTAGCCACTCCACTTGTTGTCTCCACCAGAGGAATAAGAGATGAGAAGTTCTCTTTGTAGTGGGGGTCGAGAAGGGTGAACAAACAGTAATTGATGTTGGCTAAAATGCATATAACTTGAGGGTCACAGGAAAGGCAGCATAGCTTGAAGTAAGCCATGTGTGCCAGAGTCCCAACAGACAAGGCTTAGCTCTCCTCACCAGGAGGATGACTCTCAATCTCCTCGTCCTCTTTCTCCTCTTCGCCCATCCACGCCGAAGAGATGGAATAAACCTGCTATGGGGTCAACCGTCTCCTGCTCCTCCTCCTCCTTCAATTCGTGCTGATAAAACGAACCGAGAGTGGTCTGGCTATCACCCTGTGTAGTGTCTTCCCCCATTTCCACCTCTTCCACATGCAAAGCGTCTGCCTTTATTGTGAGCAGTGAGCGTTTTAGTAGACACAGAAGTGGGATGGTTACGCTGATAATAGCATTATCGCCGCTCACCATCTGTGTAGATCCATCAAAGTTGCGTGAAACCTCACAGAGGTCAGACATCAATGCCTACACGTCGCTTGTGAAGAGCGGAAGCTGACTGGAAAGGCGCCGACCGTGTTGCAGCTGGTATTCCACTACTGGTCTCTGCTGCTCACAAAGCCTGCCGAACATGTGGAAGGTGGAGTTCCAGCGCGTGCTCAGGTCACATAGAAGTCAGTGAGCTGGCAAGTGTAAGCGCTGCTGCAGCATTGCCAGACCGGCGGAAGCTGTAGGATGAAATGGGCACACATGCGGCGCACCTTCACCAGCGGCTCAGACAAATTGGGGTAGGTTTTGAGAAACCAATAAACCACTAAGTTGAAGCAGTTGTTTGGCCTGAGGGAGACTCCTGTTCGTCCTTCCTGTTGGAGGAACAGGTAGACTCATTCCTATTTTTTTCATCATTATTTCTTTATATCTTTTATATTCACAAAACAAGTATCTTTACAAATTTACCATGATTCCCAATTAATTTCACAAAGTAATCATGATTCTGCATAGGTAAAATACGTAATCCAATACACATAGACAACAACAAGAAGAAAAACAAAGGTAGACTCATTCCTGTCATTAGTTTCAGGGTCCTATAGGGTCAGTTTGGTTTAGGTTCCTGTGTATGAACTCGCCTACATTTGAGGCCTGTTCATACTGGTAGTTAGTCAGGATTAGATTTAGGGTTTCCTTTAGGAGGTGTCCACCTTCCTTCCTTAGTTTCCAGGCCTAATCTCCTTTCTCTCCTACGCTCTGTGTGGTTTTCCCCCCACACCTGAGCATGACAGTATGTGTGTGAGCTTGCCGAGCTCCAAAGCCGCCACCAGTTTGCAGCCGTTATCAGACACAACCATGCCTGGTTGTAGGTTGAGTGGCGAGAGCCACAGTTCAGCTTGGTCCCTTATATCCTGCCACAGCTCTGCGGCAGTGTGCTGTTTGTCACCTAAGCAAATAAGTTTCAGCACAGCCTGTTGCCGCTTCCCCACTGCAGTGCTACACTGCTTCCAGCTACTGACTGAAGTCTGACTGGTGCTCCAAGATGAGAATTGTGAGGTGGAAGTGGAGGAGGAGAAGGAGGGGTTGCAGCCGCTAATGTAGGTGGTGGCGGAAATCCTGATGGAAGTACGTAGGGCCCGCAATCCTTGGAGTCGGTAGCACCTGTGCCATCCCAGTGTACGACTTGCTCCCAGCCTCCACAACGTTTACCCAGTGTGCCGTCAGGGAAATGTAGCGTCCCTGGCCAAAAGCACCTGTCCATGTGTCAGTCGTTAAGTGGACCTTCCCATTAGCTGCGTTGGTCAGGGCACGGGTTATGTTATGGGACACATGCTGGTGTAAGGCGGTGACGGCACACTGGTAAAAATAGTGGCGGCTAGATACTGAGTAACGAGGGACAGCCGCCACCATCAGACTGCGAAAAGCCTCGGTGTCCACAAGCCTAAACGGCAACATTTCCAGCGCCAGCAATTTTTAAAGGTGTGCATTTAGTGCTATGGCCTGTGGGTGGGTAGCTGGGTATTTGAGCTTTCGTTCAAAGGCTAGGGTATGGACATCTGTACTCTATGGTGTATATTCTGCCCTGAAATCCATGTGAAATGTACTTTTCATGCATGTGAATGGAGTTTCACCGCCCTGATTACATGCACAGGAAAAAATTCAGGTCACCAATGTGTAACGGTTATGAACACCTTTGAGACATTTTTTTAGGATTGCATTTTACTCCTTTTGGTCTAAAAATCATTTTTGTAATTGGTATGTATTAAACATTTGCAGCAAGTTTTGTGATACAGAGGATAATTTCAGTCTGTTTGCATTCCTTTTCTGTTTACTGTGAGTCTTGTCATCTTGATGCTCATGTAGAGTTCTTATGTCTGATCTCCTGACTTCATAAACACTTATTATAGCTAAATTGTTGTCAAACTGATAAGAATATAGCTTAAATTAGTGTTTATGAGGTCAGGAGATCCGGGATATGCATGAGCCATCATTTGATGTGACTCAGTGTAAACAGAAAGTGACAGTTGGCAAATAGAGTGGTTTACAAAAACTGCTGAAAATAATTAATAAAGACCTATATAAAAAATATTTTTAGCCCAAAATGAGTGAAATGCAATAATAAAAAAATTGTCCCCAAAGTTGTTCATAACCTTTAATTACTTTTAACTATGTTTATGGTCAGTGATGGTCTAATAGCTGAGCATATTAGATTAATCTCAGCCCCCATATTAAAGGGGTTATCCAAGTTCTCAAACAGCCCTCCCCCCCATGTGCTGGGCCCTTCACAGGTAATATACTTACGCCGCTCCCAGCACCGCTCCTTGTCACCCCACCACCGCTGCTGCTTCTCCCTGTACACAGATAAAAACATCCGGAGTTGGGGGGAAAGCAGCCAATGGCAGGCGGGGACAGCGATGAGCCTCCCTAGAATCGCAGGTAACGCTATCATCTCCTACACTCATCTCCTCTGTATGAAGATGAATGATCTCTCCTAAGATCACCATATAGAATCATTGTTTCTGGACAGCAGATCCCTATTTATACACCACAATCTGCTGCACAGAAACCATGATCTAGGTGACTACATCTAAGGGGGTTTTACCCCATGAATAATCATTTGCTCATTCTTTGGGTGATTGGTGACACTTTTACACAGGTCACTTATAAGAAATGAGCATTCCTAGGAATGCTCCATCCCAATAATTACTCCAATTATGCCAATTTAAAGCAGCCTTTACCCATGATTCTAGATCATGCTGTTAGCTCCAGGTGTTATAGGGATTGTCAGAGGTGTAGCTAAGCTTTTCTTTACCTGGGGCAAAAAAAAACATTTAAGTGCCCTCCTGGCACTCCCACTGAACGAATATAAAATAACATTTATTTTTTAAAAATTGTTTTAGAACGTTTCAGGTCTTTCACCGCCTAAATGGCCACCTTGCCGTTTTATAGTACCTGACAATGTTTTTTGCAAAATGATGCAGCAAAATTGGTAAAATCCATTTTAAAACTGTACACACTGTATATTAATTAAAGGGATTTTGTGGGATTTTGATTAGTGAGTGTCCGACACCCGGACTCCCAATGATCAGCTGTCCCAGGTGTCTAACCGACACCAATCAGATACATCAGAATCAAAATTCCGGAAAACCCCTTTAACGGTGAAGAGTCATCTGGACAATGGGAACATCAGGAAGAGTCAGGCAGTCCAGTCTTTCCAAAGTTGCCCTTTTGGGCTTAGTTTACATCTCCATAGCCACTGTATGTAATCACCAATCAGCAGTCATGTAGATGTCAAGTAGATGTCATGTAGATTCAAGTCCATATTATAATGACATAATGCTAAGATACACCATTGCACCATGATCCATGAAGATCCA
Organism: Rhinella marina; assembly: GCA_900303285.1. Classification (NCBI taxonomy): domain Eukaryota; kingdom Metazoa; phylum Chordata; class Amphibia; order Anura; family Bufonidae; genus Rhinella; species Rhinella marina. Next base: position 6,000 of record ONZH01010364.1, read on the forward strand.
GTCTCCTGGGAACCCCACCAATCCAATGGATGAAAGAACTTTTAATTCTCCCTGAACAGCAGGGCCTCTGTAAATCATCTGTGCAAGGAATTACATTGGGCCCTTTCATGCAAATGGGTCATACCACAGTTGCATATACAAAAGGTGGAGTGCTGTTTTGCAGGAATAAATATTAAAAGCGCTAAATCAGTGCAGTTGCCCTGTCATTCTCCCAGAGGTAATCTTCACCAGTTATAAAGTAATGGAATATTCTAGCATATTCCATTGCTACTGTATACATGAGATTGAAACACTGGCCATATAAATAATACCACTATACTGTATATTGCACACATATAAAGTCATCCTTTCTAACTAGCCACACCTTCAAAACTAAATATATAGTAATCATATACAGACACATGTGAACAATCCTGGCCACTTACATGAACCGATGCCAAACAATAAATGAACACAGATGGAAAGTATACACAAAGTCAATAGGCTTTTTTATAGTGCCATATATACATAGCCAGATCTAAAGCAAAACAGTGTCCCTGTTTCCTTCTATAGCCACTGTCCATGCACGAAACTGTACCTGTACTCTCATCTAAATATCTACTCACAGAAGTCAAATAAGGCCAAAGATAACCAAACTCCAAATCTAACTAGAATGTACAGTCTCTGTAAGGAAACCCTTTGCAATAGGTCAGTGCAAGAGTTTTTTTTTTTTTTTCCACATAGTGAAAGAAATTCTTCTTGTGAGATACTGCGGTTTTAGGTGTCAGGTATGCTTATCATTTATTCATTGCTAAAACTGATAACCTATATAGTAAGTTGATGAAGAAAGCCCAAGGTTGTTATCAAAGACCTTTTTAACAATAGTTTTCTCTGCAAGGTAACTGTAAGTTTAGTCATAAACATTTTTACTTTTCTATAATGTTCATTGGGTAAACTTCATTTTAACCAACTGATGACAGACCATCATAATCTGAAAAGAGGTCGACCATAGTTTTCATCTGATAATAGGAAAAAAGTGTTTTTGTTTATAGAAATATCGTATTGCAAGGACCTTCTTTGAAATAATGTTCCTAGAAAGACTTTTCTTCCATTTCCCGTTTTAATTGACAGTGTATGGCCAATTTGAAAAACTATAACAGCTGTGGAGTAAATTGTGTACGGTCATTTCTGTGAAGAAAATGTTCACTTGATGTTTGTTCATCAGCTGTTGAACCATCAACCAACCTCTATCTAATGTACAAGACTATCTTTAGATCTCATTTAGTTTGATATTTCCAAGAAAGATAAATATATGTACTGATGAGAAGAAAAAGTTCAGATACATTGCTTTCTACAGATGAATCTTTATTTTGGCTCCTAACCCAAGTCATACTGTATATCAAGAAGTCAAACATTGACTTATTGAATAGCCACCTACAGGTGCCAAAGAGAGACACATTTCTTTCTTCTGCAAAAGATCTGCTTTGTATACACAGTGAATATTTAACTGGTTACCATTCTATGGTACAAATATGCATTTTTATTATTTTTAATTAATTCTAGTTCTGAAATCTGCATGACATAGAGAAGTACAAGAGAAAGTGTGTAGAGTATCTATGTAGAATTTGAAAAGCAACTCCATGATTTTGTTAAATAATAACAAAGATGTGCCCCATGATTTGCATGCATATTAGGTTCAATTAATAGTTTTCCTTATCTTCTACTTATCTATGGCAGACACATTTTTCAATATAATTTTTAACGTGCTAGGTCACTGCTCTGTAATGGCTGTTTTGCTATTAGTATAGAGGAAATACAGTTATATATATATTTATGACTTAAGTATTTTTTGTTGAGACCCCTCAGGATAATCCAAATGCATTTGTCAGATGGTGCGCTAAGCTTTTTGCTACATAACACGATATAGAAATTGTCCCTGACAAGTGGCTAATAATTTCAGATCCACTCTCCCCAATGCTGCAGTAAACAGTCTTTGACAGCATAACCAGTTCCTCAAATTTACAAGACAATGTGCCTTAGGCTAGACGATTATCAGAGACAAAGCAAATGTCACTGCTGTGCCACAGCTGAGAATACAGCTTTATGTTAATTTACTGAAGGCTTATTAAAGATGTGTGTGCATGGCCTAAGCCCACTGCATATGCTTGATATGCTAGGAACAAGGAATGATTATACCCTATGAAGGCACAAGGTACATAGCATAATACATATTTATTATTCCATCATTGCCCATTTTGTTAACAATGTTTATTCGACTGATTTCTGTTTTGATAAGATTGAACTATATTTTGTACATCTGTGCTCAGTGGTGTACCTTCAATAAAGGCAGACCACGCAACTGCTACGGGGCCTGAGGGGAGGGTGCTCAGCACGGTTCTCCTTATTCTGCTTCTTCCATTAGGAGGTAAAACATTGCATTTTAATACAGCCACCACTAGGAGTCAGACATTATTATAGCCTCCATTGCACTGTATAAGCTCCTATACACTGAGCTCCCCCTAGTGGTTTGTAATATGTGAAGTGGGAAAGGAGATTTATGTATTTTCGCCAGTTGTCCAGTGTAAATACAGTTGTACGTAGTTTAGAAAGAACACCATATTCTTGAACACCTGTTTCACTTTTGCCAAGACAGATAAAATGGGTGAGGATGCGGGCATTACATTTTTTAAATTACAATTAAAAAAATAAATAAAATTAAGTTAGTCAGAAATCTGAGGCATTGAGCATTGCGTTCCTCCATTTTTTGGGAAATCTGTGGCCCAGGGGGGCCCATGGTAAGTTTTGCTATGAGGCTCTATGAGAACTGTGTACATCCCTGTCTGTGTGTCAAAATGTAAAAAGCATTTGCATATGTATACATTTACAGTGTGTGTGACAAGATCAAGTAGAACCAACTAAGTAGTTTGGTTATATTTCTAATTTAACTCTTTGGATCTGCATTTTTAAAGCATCCGGATGATAATCTTAGTAAAAGAGTTTTTGTGACTGCTAAAAATTACTAATTATTTGGGTGTCTCAGAAGTTTGGTGAAAATATTCTAATATACTTAGGGTAGCCATAGATTTTAGATAGTTGTCAGCTGAATGCCTGTTCAACAAACATCTATCGCTCACAAGCTCCCATAAACAGACACAGTGAACTTGAGGGGGCATGTATGTTCTGAAGGGGGAGAAATTCATTGCCAGTCATCTCTTGCAGCTGCTTATCTATTCTGAGAACAAAAGGGTATACAAGTCTTCTTTCCCTAAACATTTGCTATCCAGGACAAAGTCAGGACACCCCAATACAAAAATTAGAGGTGTGGCCAGGCACCAAAAATTGGCAGATTTGGTCTTCAGTGTGTACCAGTTGTGGTCAGCAATTAGAATGCAAAATACTGAAGGGAGTTTCTCTGCACAATTTTTCAAATATGACCTTGGGCTTACCATTAGAAAGAGGCAGCACAAATTAAGGTACATTTACACTGCACTGACAAGCAGACAAATATTAGGAAAGAAGCATTCCTTCACAATAATTACCTGCTTATCAGTGGAGGAAAGAGTTGTATTTACATGTAGCGATCATCTCCACATTATGAGGATGACCAATGGCTACTGATATGACTCATCCTCATACAAATCCATTGCTTCTGGGCAACAGACACTGCACGATCTGCTGCTCAGAAATGATGATTGAGGTGTTCACACACGAAAGATCATTTCACCAGATGAAGGAGCGTCTCATTTATTCATTATCTGCAGCACCTTTACACTGGCTGATTATTGGGAACAAGTCTTCGTATGAACATTCATTCAGAGAAATCCAAATTCAGGCAGTGTAAATCCACAATTAGATCTGCAAAGCAAATATGTAAAAAAATATACATGGGTGTGGTTACTTTTTTACATATTTATTATTAAAGGGCATCTGTCAATAGATTTATACCTATGAAATTGGCTGACCTGTTACATGTGCACTTGGCACCTGAAGACATCTGTGTTGTTCCTACGTATATTCATATGTGCCTGCAACAACAAAAAAATTATGTTTTAATATATGCAAATCAGCCTCCACGAGCAACGGGGGCGTTACCATTACACCGACAGACTCTGCTTTCTCTGCAACTGCCATGCCCTCTGTACTTTGATTGACAGGGCCAGGTAGTGATAACGTGATCATGTATGGCCCTGTCAATGAAAATGAAGAGGGTGTCATAGTTATACAGAGAGCCTCTAGGAGAAAAGGCAATGTCCCCATTGCTACTAGAGGCTTGTTTGCTTATATATAAACTTTATTTTTCTCAGCAATGCAGGCACATATGAACATGGGACCAACACAGATGCCATCAGCTGCCAAGTGCATGTAACAGGTCAGCCAGTGTCATAGGTACAAATCTACTGACAGATGCCCTTTAAGGCTGGGTTCACATCACACTATTGATTTCCATTCTTCTACTGCATTAGATAACAAGAAAAACGAAAATAATGGAATCCCTGAATCATAACTGAAACTAATAGCACCAGGCACACCCAATGATTATGATGTGGTCTGTTAGGTTTCCGTTGTAAACTCCAACATGCAGGACTGTTTTGTCCATTATTTTTTACAGAATCTGCAAATGAGACCCCTAACAGAGTTTCTGACACAGATGTGAATTCAGGCTAAACATGACAGCCTCATTTCTGCTATTTCTACCTGCTACTCAGGTAATAACATAACTGTGTCTCTGTTTAATGAAATACAATGACTTCACACTGTATAATTGCTGTTTTGACAGATGCTAATGTGTAGTGTTTCAAAAAGATCTATAGAGGGCTGACATTCCTGGTAGAGGTTGTCAGTCATAGCTAGAGATTTCAGGTTGAATTAAGTTTTTAGACTTTAGATTGTCATTTAATAGACGTCACGGTGATATTGTGAATCTATAGTGTGAAGAATGCAGATAGATTCTTCCAGTGGCTCTCAAAAAATGCATGTGTAGCCATGTGGTAACATGTGGATAAATGTAAGGTCATGCAATTGGGCCAAGGAAACAAAAAACACAATTAGGTATTAAGTATTAAAACATTGTAAAAGACAATTGACAGTAAACTTAACAATAGTGAACAGCGCCAGGCAGCTGCCACCAAGGCAAATAAATACGGTACATGAGATGCATTAAAAGAGGAATAGGTGCTCATGATTAGAACATAGTTTTACCTCTCAAAACATTACCGTAGTAGTCGGACCATCAATGGAATATTGTGTATAGTTTTTGGAACCTGTATAGGTAGATAGATGGGACAATCCTCACTGTAGCAGGGGCCATGATACACGTTAATGTGGCAGTGACTGCCAGGATAAACATGAAGGTGGCAGAAGTGGATGCTTAGATTCACCTCAAGGTAGAGGCGAACTCATGAGTGTTAGTCAAGAAAGACGGACTTCTTTAGCAGGATAGGCTTTAGTAGCCAGTGTGTTTGAGATGTAAGGTTGCTCACACTTCTGTTGAGGTAGCAACTAATATTGCTTTTTGGGGTTCAATCAGTCACTCCGAATCAAGCAGGCATGAGTGTACACTTATCTAAGAAAAGACACTGACACAATATATATAGTTCAGCATCAGATCTATGACATGCCTCGTGGCTGCTGTCTCTATAGCTCTGAAGTTCCTCTTTTTATTATAACGGTATATATCTTCACAGAAAAAGAAGAAGGGGCTTAAGCATGCAAACAACTAACAATGTATATCTCTTCTTGTACTCCTACGTGGTCTTGATTGGGCAAGGAGCCTCATGCCATCCTGCATCACTGCCTTTAGAAAGAGATAAGGCCCACGTGTAGATAAGAGTACAGGCGCCATCTTAGACCTGTTGCATCAGCTAAATATGAATACATTTTATGCAAGCTTTATAAAGACTACAGAGTATAAAGGTATAAAAAGTATAAAAGTATATAAAGGCACATTTGTTCTTGTCTCATCACATTATCCGGGATATTGAATTCACATTATCCTGAAGACGTGGGAAACTCAGGATTTGCAATAGAATACATTACATTAGTCCATATACCTCGACAGTCCCCCCTAAATACTGATGTTTTCCACGTCTGACCCTACCTGAAGGTGGCCTTACCAGGGGAGAGGGGGAGTTGGATTTCTTCACCAGTTTGAGACCAATGACCCCTAGACAGGACATCACCCTGTGCAGCTGGACTTTACTGGGTCAGGACCACCACTGTCCCTACTCTAACAACATGGATTTGCGACATGGAGGAGGTGTCATCAATCGGGTAGGCATGTCCTCCTCCCCTGAGTTGGCATCAACACATGTTTCTTGAGGTACGACCGGATACAGTCCTTCTGTCGCCGAATCCACGGTCTTTGATACTGTTTTTTTGATGCAAGGAATAACACACAATACCACTACTAAACATATCAGCAGCACAGCTCCCAGGATTATCCCTATTCGAGTCAACCATCTCTGCCACCCACTCATCCAGGAGAAGTACTGGTCCCACGGGTCAGTAATCCCTGAATTCCTTTTGAGCTCCTGGGACAGGCTGTCTAGTTTGCTTATGGCCAAAGTCACCTTCCCATTGGGACCTGTGTTGTCGGGGATAAAGGTGCAACAGACATCTCTGACCATTTTACAGACTCCCCCTTTCTCTGCCAATATCAAATCAAGGGCCATCCTGTTCTGGAAAGCCATGATGGAAGCAGGTCCCAACTGATCAGCCAAACCATGTAGAGCATCTCGTGTGTAATTGACAAACCTCTGTTGGTTGTAATATATGTAGTTGATCCAATCCACATTCTTATTGACTGTTATCTGAGGGAGGAGGGATTCAAACCCCGCTTTTACTTGGTCTCTAGCTTTGAACTCACTAGGCACCCCCCTGGGCACTCCTATTGCATCTATATAGACATGGGGGTCAAAACTGCCCTTTGGCAATTCACTAGACCTTCTGTGTCTGGTATTATGGCCTTGCCCCATTTCGCTGTCTTTCAGGGGCATGATATGTAAGGGCATTATAGCTTTAGCCAAGGCACATTCTCCTGACCAGTTCCCCTCAAGTCTGGATCTTATTTTCATATCTCCGCAGATCCAGAAAACATCAGCCACTGATTGTACCTGGTACAAGTATTGATCCTTCGAGGCATTACTATAAGTTTCACAGTAGCCTGGCTTGAATACCCCAAAATCTCTATCCCCATCAGTGTTATTAAAACAGGTGTAGTCACCAGGGTATATAGTAATCCCATAGCTTGGGGTCGGCTTTTGAGTAACTATGGGGTATTTTACCTTCCACATTTCACAGTCTGGATTTGAGGTAGTTCTGTTAGTGAATAAACTGAGGAAACATTCCTCTATGGTTGGACCCAAGTGTAAGGGGACTGAACCTAGATGTGGGCGGATCCCAGAACAAACATAACAATTTGACTTGTTACTTTGCATAGCAGAATACTTCATCCATTCCAGCCAGACATTGACATCATTGTATCCTGTCTCTACCGCATAGACATCCTCTATTGTAGGGTTAGAAATGGCTGTTATCCCCCCATTTCGTTGTACCTTGGTTTTCACCACTTTCTCAGTCTTATTAAATTTAGTAGTCTTCCAACGTGGTTAGTCTACCATATCATTGATGTTAAACCGTGTTCTGTAACTGTTGCTGCCTTTGTAGGTAGCCAAGATATAAGTTCCAGCATCTTTTGGGCCAGGATTCTCTATGGTCAAGACAAGTTGGGTTCCACGGCCATTACTACACGGTAGCTTATACAAAGTCATTCTAGAGAGCAAGGATCTGCCATTCTCATCTCTCCTGTTCAAGGCACTCCGTGGTTTGTATCCCCAGTTGGTATCTCCAGTGTTCCAACCCACAGCTCCATAGTAAGCACAATTTGAACCATAGTAGTTATCAGTAACACATATGTATTGTGTCCCTTTTCGGCAATTATCATCAAGTGATTTGGGATTATGCAGGCTTAATGCATATCCCCCAGGATTCTCATCACATTTGGCACCTTCACAAAACTCAAACTTAAAGGTTGCCAGCTTGGTACTCGATGAATTGTACCAGAATGTAACTATCTCCCCAGTGGTTACTCCCCCATCCCATTTGAGTGCTATTTCTAGTGACACACACACACATATAAAACAGATTTTGAAAAGGATAAAGATATTCTTCATGATGATGATGGACGGGGTGAGTCCACTTTCTTGCAGTGCGAAGTATGCACCCAGGTAGGTCTTCCTTCAAGCTTCACTGAAGTGGGTTTCACCAGGAGGACTTGGAATGGTCCTTCGTACCGTGGCTCGAGACAGGTCTTCCTGATGTGTCTTTTTATCAGGACCCAGTCACCGGGCTTCAGTGAGTGAATAGCCTCGTCAGTAGAGGGATCTGGAATGGAGGACAAAACTGCAGCATTTGTGTTAGACAATTCTCGCGCAAGCTCAATCACAAATTGTACAGTTTTATCATGACTATTAGTTAACTCTTGAGGGTTAAAGTGGGCCAACCTGGGAGCTGACCCAAACAGGATCTCAAAGGGGGTGAGGCCATGTTTAGCAAGGGTAGTGTGCCTGACATGATACAGGGCAATGGGTAGCAGTTCTGGCCAGGGGAGTGGACTGTCTTGGGTCATTTTCAGGAGTTTGGTTTTGAGTGTAGAGTTCATTCTCTCGACTTTGCCACTGCTTTGTGGGTGATAAGGGACATGTAGGCCAAGCCCCGCCCCTAGCATGTGCCAGAGTTCCTTATAAACTTGGGCTGTAAAGGCAGGACCTTGATCACTCTCAATCACTTCAGGTATTCCAAACCTGCAGACAGTCTCTGTGATGAGTTTCTTAGCTGTTACCTTTGCTGTCATGCTCGCCACAGGATAAGCTTCTGGCCATGAAGAGAACATGTCCACCAGGACCAAGACGTACTCGTATTTTCCAGCTTTGGGCATCTGAATATGATCCACTTGGATCCTCTGGAATGGATACATTGGTTTAGCCAGATGTTTAGAAGGTACTTTCTCTGTCTTGGAAGGATTACAAGTTTGGCAGACTTGGCAGGCCTTGTTGTAGGCCGCAAGGGTGGTTGCGATGCCTGGGGCAAAGTAGAATTTTTGAATCAGAGCCAAGGCCTGGTTTTCCCCCCTGTGAGTGCAGCCATGAGCCCATGCTGCAATTGCAGGATACATCCTCTTGGGTAAGCAAACAAGTCCATTATTCTTCCATAATCTTCCTTCTCTCCGAGCTCCATAGGCTTCCCACTCTTTCTGTTCTTCCAAGGTAGTGTGCGTCTGTTCAGAGATGAGTTAGTCTCCCGGGGTTCTCCCTATGCTCCAGTTGTCCATTGGATCAAAGGGCTCTTGTAGCTTCATATCCTCCAGAGCCTTCTGTCTTGCTCTGGTCACAGCCATCACGTATTGCTCCTGCCACTCTTCTTCCACTCTCTGTAGTGCTGCCTTCTTGGCTTCTTGGTCTGCCAGGTGGTTTCCCTGTGTTTCCTTGGAGTTCACCCTGCCATGGGCCCTGACCTTGATGATTGCGGCTTTCTTCAGGAGCTGGATAGCCTGCATGAGGCCTTTGATGTGTTCAGCATGCTTCACTGGTGTTCCAGCTGCTGTGATGAAGCCTCTATTACTCCAGAGTTGACCAAAGTCATGTGCAATCCCAAAGGCATATCTTGAGTCGGTGTAGATGTTGACCTCCTTGCCTTCTGACAGTTCACACGCCTTCTTCAAGGCTACCAGCTCTGCTTCTTGTGCTGACATGTGGTTAGGTAGCGAACCAGTCACCACCGGCTGTTGTAGGGTAACAACAGCAAATCCAGTATGGAACCGCCCACATTCATCAGCAAACCGGGAGCCGTCGGTCCAGAGCTCCATGTCAGGATTGTCCAGTGGGGTGTCGGAGACTGTAACAGGCGAAGATGTTTCTGCGTCCATTTGTCGTATACAGTCATGGTTTAGGAACCTGAAGTATGCTTCATCCATTTCTTCTTCCTTTTCTTCTTCTGGGGAGAGATTGGAGTGTACATCCCCCCTAGAGAGTGGGAGAAGAGTGGCAGGATTGAGCATAGTACATCTTCGTAGTGTGATATTCTCAGGTAGCAGTAGTGAACATTGTAGACGTAGGTGTCTTTGATTGGTGAGGTGTTTTGGTTGAGTTTGATCCAAAATGGCTTTAAGGTCATGTGGAGCATGAACAATGGTCTGATGGCCAAGGATGATGTCAGCAGTTTTGTCAAGAAGGGCATGTGCAGCGTGCACGGCCCTGAGGCACATTGGGGCTGATCTAGCCACGGCGTCAAGTCTGCAAGAGTAGTAACCCAGAGGGCGCTGACGCCCACCATGGGTTTGGGTAAGAACTCCTGCAGCGTGTCCATCATTCTCTGTGATAAAAAGATTGAAAGGGAGGGTGTAATTGGGTAGGTCCAAGGCAGGCGATTGGGCTATTTGGTCCTTGAGTTTCTTGAATGCCTCCTTTTGTTGTCGATAGATATTCGGGGTTTCTGCATCGCCAAATGAAGGTCCAGTTTTCAGAGCATCATACAATGGTTGCATTGTCCTGGAAGCATCAGGGATCCATTGTCTGCAGTAAGTGATAAGGCCTAGGAAGGCTTGGAGTTGGGTAGTCGTTTTAGGGTAGGGGATGTCTTCTATTGCTTTCTTTCTGTCTTCAGTCAAATGCTTGGTTCCATGGGAGATGCAGTGGCCAAGAAAGATAACTTTGGGGTGACACCACTGAACTTTGTCTTTGGACACTTTGCAGTTAAGACCATGCAGGAATAGAAGTAAAGAGATTGATGACTGTTTGCCGTCCTCCTTGGAACTAGCACAAAGTAGAAGATCATCTACATAATGGAGCAGAGTAACTGAGGGATTGGCTTGTATCCACGGAGTGAGGCAAAGCTTCATAGCCTGGGTGAACTGATTCGGGCTATTTTGGGCTCCTTGAGGCATGACTTTCCAGGTGTATTGGGATCCTCGAAAGGTGAAGGCAAACAATTCTTGGCAGTCAGGATGCAAAGGGACACTGAAGAAGGCATTTGCTAGGTCAATCACAGTAAAGCAAATAGCATCGGGGGGAATGGAGGCCAGTAAAGTGTGGGGGTTGGGCACAACAGGAGTTTCCGGCACGGTGGCGGCATTAACTGCTCTGAGGTCTTGAACTAGTCTGAACTTAGGGGGTTGGCCCTTTGGGGTCTTCTTTTTAACTGGAAACAAAGGAGTGTTGCAAGGGGACACACAGGGGATCAGTGCTCCCTGCTGTAGGAGTACAGAGATTTGTTGAAAGAGACTCTCTTCTTGGATGGCCTTGAGAGGGTATTGGGGAACCCGTGGATGGGATACACCGGGTTTAAGATGGACCATAACAGGAGGAACTGGTAGTCTCCCTATATCATCAGGTCCTGTGGACCAAAGGGTGGAGGGGATAACTTGAAGAACATCAGGAGGGACTCCAAACAAAGGATCAGAAGGAGAGGCCTCCAACAACATCAGGGGGAGGGCTTTTAAGCAGCAAATGTCCTGTGTGCCTTCAGGAGTATCAGTGTTGTGAAGAGTGAGTTGCATGCCTTCAGCACTGTAGGAGATCTGGGCTTTAAGGTGCTTAAATGGATTCTGTCACCACCATTTTCCATATTAAGTTATTTATACCACTGGATTTAACTCATCATAAGGATCTCCAAATGGTTATTGTTATAGGGCCCAGATGAAGATTTGTGGTGTAAAAATCGTTTTTTATCAACTGTCAATCACTTACATTAAGGAGCCCAAGGGGAGTTGACCATCGTTGCTGGAGCCCGGGCTCGGCGATTCCGTTGGAGCCCCGGACCGCCCACCTAATTAATATTCACTTCACTGAGTGAGTCAGTGAAGCTCCGCCGCGGCTGAAATCCCGCGCAGGCGCAGTACATCAAGAGGCCTGCGCCCGTGCGGTCTGCGGGCAGCGGCCTCACCTGATGTACTGCGCCTGCGCGGGATTTCAGCCGCGCCGGAGCTTCACTGACTCACTCGTTAGAAGTTACACATTAGTAACTTCTGGCCTTGTTTTGAGAATAGTATCCCTGAGGGGAGGGTGCAGGCCTTCAATGAAGGCCTGAGACAGTAGTTGAGCTTGCGGTTTATGTTGAAGAGAGAATCCAAGATCACCGAAGAGTGTAGACAGGTGAGCAGCATATTTCTCCACAGATTCCCCAGATTCCTGAACTACATCTTTGAGGGATGTGGACTGGTCAGTGAGTTTCTCTAAGGCCCAAACTTTCAATTGATCACAAAACTCAGCACCTGACTCCCAGGTTTGGTCTGAAGACAGGCAAGCATCATTGAGGTAAGCTTCAATCACTGGCCAATAGGAATCCCCTGCTTTGGTTGAAACAAGGGATAGGAGATCTTTGGGGTTCAATCATTCGGAGTGACTGATTGAACCCCAAAAAGCAATATTAGTTGCTACCTCAACAGCTGGCGCCCAACGTGGGGCTCGAACCCACGACCCTGAGATTAAGAGTCTCACCGCCGCGGCCTGGCTAGCTCAGTCGGTAGAGCATGAGACTCTTAATCTCAGGGTCGTGGGTTCGAGCCCCACGTTGGGCGCCAGCTGTTGAGGTAGCAACTAATATTGCTTTTTGGGGTTCAATCAGTCACTCCGAATCAAGCAGGCATGAGTGTACACTTATCTAAGAAAAGACACTGACACAATATATATAGTTCAGCATCAGATCTATGACATGCCTCGTGGCTGCTGTCTCTATAGCTCTGAAGTTCCTCTTTTTATTATAACAGTATATATCTTCACAGAAAAAGAAGAAGGGGCATAAGCATGCAAATAACTAACAATGTATATCTCTTCTTGTACTCCTACGTGGTCTTGATTGGGCAAGGAGCCTCATGCCATCCTGCATCACTGCCTTGAGAAAGAGATAAGGCCCACGTGTAGATAAGAGTACAGGCGCCATCTTAGACCTGTTGCATCAGCTAAATATGAATACATTTTATGCAAGCTTTATAAAGACTATAGAGTATAAAGGTATAAAAAGTATAAAAGTATATAAAGGCACATTTGTTCTTGTCTCATCACATTATCCGAGATATTGAATTCACATTATCCTGAAGACGTGGGAAACTCAGGATTTGCAATAGAATACATTACATTAAGTCCATATACCTCGACACTTCCATGTTCTGTCACAGTCATTAATGAAACATAGCAGAAAAAACATAGTACAAGTCTATTCTGAGATCAGAAATTTTCAAGCAGTAGGCTGATTGAAAGAAGCACTTCCACAAATTTCTCTGGTTCATTAGAAAGATACATGTTACAAATTGGAGTGAAGATGATCTTCTTACTGTGATTATACTTGTGACTTAACCACTTTGTTCTTGCCCTCAGCTGTGTCATATGACCAACACTCTAACTCTCCAACTGATACAGGATTTTATGTGGACACAAAGTCTATTTCTTTATGAATTCCTATGAAATTCATATTGACATCTTAGCTTCATAAATTTACTATAACTTGTGCCAGAAACTGGCATAAGTTACATCTAAAGTGTTGGTCAAATAACAAAACATAATTTTCTGTCAAAACAATTACTTTCACCACAACTTTCATCATGTATAGTACCTTTCTAACAGGCCATAGAAGAAAAGAATTTGCTGGAGTGCTTCTTTAATAAATGACATAAGTAGAAAGTGAAAGATTGCAAATTGTACCTTATGGTGCACCTGACATCTGTACTAGTCAGACTCTGAAATTGGTAATATACATTTTAACTTTGTCAATATCTGGGAAATCTCCAAAAATATAAGAAAAAAAAAACTTTTACATTGGCATGTTGGTAAATCTGTCCATCCTTTTCGATCACAGTAAAAAAAAATGTTGACATAATTTTTGGTGAAGTTCTACACTAACAGTTGCATATAGCCGGTGATCCTAAAATCACAAGAACTAAAGAGGTCCTTGTTCTTTTATCACACAAAACTTTTATAGTATAATAATTAGGTGAGGGTCTAAGAATTGATCATCCCAGTTTCTGGCCGCCCAGTAATTTATGCTTGTTTTAAAGATTAATTTATAAAATAAAAGGCATATAAGCATTCTGAAACTATTCATTAACTCTCTCATATGAACCAATCCTATTGAAAACATATGTATATCAAAGTAGCCAATCTGGAGGCCCAGAGGTACAGTTGATAAACTCAATCCCATTTGGCCAGATTTCCATTAGTTGCAGAGAAACAACCTTTTATTCTCATTGTTTGTAGGAAGTGAAACTAAATTACATCTGTTAGCTTTTTCTTTAATTTTTTTTTTTTTATTTGGCAAGGAACTCAACCTCTGAGGAGAGTGAGGACTAAGATGATAATTGTATATTAGACAGGATCTGGATGCTGGGACTGGGTGCTGAGGAGGAGGTAACAGTAGAGGAGGAGGATGGTGACACAGCAATAAAGAGCAAAGGCAACGTACAGTACGGTCAGAACCTCCCCAAAACAGCCAGGGCCAGATCTGCTTCTAATATTGTCAGCTGGGGAACTAGTGATGCTGCTGATACTTCGGGTGTAGGTCCCAAATGAGCCAGAACTAAACCAAACCCTAGCTCTGTGGGAAATCCTGCGGCTTTTTCACAGTGTCTGAAGATGCAGAATCACCAGTTCTTGTGGGAAAACAGAAGTGGCTGTCAGGTAATGCAACAAGAGTGTTCTCCTTCTCCTGGCCTCCTTTGTGGCAGCCAGGTCACATCCACATGCAGTACAGTCTCCTTGTCATCATCACTTACTGCTTCACCCGCTCAGAATTAACGCTCACACTTAACTCTTACCTGGAGTTGCAGTTGCGGCCACACCACTAAGTGGATTCTGCTGCCTAAGGCTACTTTCACACTAGCGGCAGCACGGATCCGGCACCCTTTACTGCCGCTGACACATGTGTGGAGCCGGAGCAGCGCTCCGGCCCCACACATGTTGACACATACACAGAGAACATACATACACACACATACACACAAACACATACATACTTACATATTCCAGCCCGGGACGCTGGAGTATGTGAGTATGTATGTGTATGTATGTGTATGTATGTATGTCTATGTATGTCTGTCTGTCTGTCTGTATGTTTCTCTGTAGCCGGTTCCGGAATGACCCCCCATTGCAAGACAATGGAGGACAGATCCGGATTACTGGTGTGTCACACCAAACGGATCCGTCCCCATTGACTTGCATTGGGGGTCATTCCGGATCCGTCTTGGTGAGGATGCCTGGACCGGAGAGCAAACCGCAGCATGCTGCGGTTTGTTCTCCGGTCTGAAGACGGAACGGAATGCTTTCAGGAGCATTCCGTTGTCTTCAGTTCAGTTTTTCCGGTATTGAGCCCCTATGATGGAACTCAATACCGGAATTTAAAAATGCTAGTGTGAAAGTAGCCTTAAGGAAGCTAATAGCCTTCGCTCAGACTCATCGGAATATACATAGCTGGCATTATTTCTCCATAAGAGCCATCTCTGCCTTGTACTCTCACATGGCAGAGAACATGGGCAGCTTCTTGTAATCCTTGCTCCACTGCAAATTGCATGCCATGGTGGAAACCTGGAGTAGCTGTTACAGGCAGAGACAGTGAGGCAGCACTGCAGCAAGAAGGCCAGGTCCTATTGACACTTCCACGTTTGTGTTAGTCTGGGTCCCACACTAGGCGCTCATCCATCTCCTCCTCCATGGAAGTCTTCCCATCTCCAACAGCAGCAACAATCCTCTCCCTCCTATCACATGTGTAAATTGAAGCTCTGACATGCAGTGTTAGAGCTGATTGGCCTGAGCAAGAGTACCAACACAGTCGATCAGTTGGTAAAGTGCATCAAGCAGCAAATATCCCACTGGCTGTCTCCCCTCCAACTCCAACTGGGCAAGGTAGTCAGCGACAATGGTATAAACATCGGGGCTATGCTCCATTTGGGGAAAAAAACACATGCAGCATGCATGGTGCACATGATCAATTTAGTAATGCAATGGTTTTTGAAAAAGCACAGAGACAGTCTAAGTATTTCAGCCATTTTTATGTGGCAAGGAATGTCCTCCTGGATTTTCAGTGACTGAATGGTCTGCCAGTACACCGCTGGATCCGCAATGTTCCAACTTGCTAGAGCATCTGTATAAACAGTGTAAAGTGGTGAATGATATTGTCATGCACCAGAGCACCTCAGAGAATGAGAAGCTGCCACCAGAGGAGTAGGAAAAGTAGGTGGTGGAAAAGTAGTAGGATAATGATGATGACGACAACATCAGGCAAGATGACCAATCATCTCAGTGAGGAGCAGAGCCAGAAAGCTCTATTCTTGCTTTCTTATTTAATGAATCAGTCTGATTATTACTTTACTTTACAAATTACTTTACTACCAAGAATCTCTGTCCAAACAGCCTGCCGCAGCTTTCAGAGAGCAGAAGCCTGCTATCCGTGTGTCAGAGGCCCCTCTCTATCCCCACAGAGTTACTGTCTCTGCTACCACAAGCAGCAGAAGCTGCAAAAGTATTATCTATGAGGCCCGATGAATAGATTTGCCCTTGCTGATGGTGCCCAATGCCACTGCTACTGTCTGCCTGCCTACCAAATATGTTATATTGTAGCATTTTATATTACAATGAATTTCATATAATAATAATAATAATAATAATAATAATAATATAGAAATCTTGTTCTCCACACCCTTTTCCTTTGGCCCAACGCATTTTTAAAAGGAAGATGGACATTGATCCAGGGATTTGTTCCATGGATCGATATAGCAGGATTACAGATTGGACTTGATGGACCTTTATCTTTTTCCAACCTTAAAACCTATGTAACTATATAACAACAATATGATGATGATGATGATTATTATTAGAATTAAAGCACTATTTATACACTAATTTATCTTTTATTTCTGAGTTATTTGCAAGCTTGCAGGGACGGTAAAATATGTACAGTGCTTTGCAAAATTATTTGGCCCTCTGGAACTTTTCAACCTTTTGCCACATTTCAGGATTCAAACAAAAAGATATAACATCTTAAATTTTTGGTGAAGAATCAACAACAAGTGGGTCACAATTGTGAAGTGGAACGAAATTTATTGGATCATTTAAACTTTTTTTGTAATAATAAAACTGAAAAGTGGGGCGTGCAAAATTATTTGGCCCCCTTGCATTAATACTTTTTTGCACCACCTTTTGCTGCGATTACAGCTGCAAGTCGCTTGGGGTATGTCTCTATCAGTTTTGCACATCTAGAGACTGAAATTCTTGCCCATTCTTCCTTGCAAAACAGCTTGAGCTCTTTGAGGTTGGATGGAGAGCGTTTGTGAACAGCAGTTTTCAGCTCTTTCCACATATTCTCAATTGGATTCAGGTCTGGACTTTGACTTGGCCATTCTAAGACCTGGATACGTTTATTTTTGAACCATTCCATTGTAGATTTTGCTTTATGTTTGGGATCATTGTCTTGTTGGAAGATAAATCTCTGTCCTAGTCTAAGGTCTTTTGCAGACTCCAACAGGTTTTCATCCAGAATGGTCCTGTATTTGACTCCATCCTTTTTCCCATCAATTTTAACCATCTTCCCTGTCCCTGCTGATGAAAAGCAGGCCCAAACCATGATGCTGCCACCACCATGTTTGACAGTGGGGATGGTGTGTTCAGGGTGATGAGCTGTGTTGCTTTTATGCCAAACATATTGTTTTGCATTGTTTCCAAAAACTTCGATTTTGGTTTCATCTGACCAGAGCACCTTCTTCCACATGTTTGGTGTGTCTCCCAGGTGGCTTGTGGCAAACTGTAAATGAGACTTTTTATTTATATCCTTGAGAAATGGCTTTCTTCTCGCCACTCTTCCATAAAGGCCAGATTTCTGTAGTGCTCAACTGATTGTTGTCCTATGGAAAGAATCTCCCACCTCAGCTGTAGATCTCTGCAGTTCATCCAGAGTGATCATGGGCCTCTTGGCTGCATCTCTGATTAGTCTTCTCCTTGTTTGAGATGAAAGTTTAGAGGGATGGTCGGGTCTTGGTAGATTTGCAGTGGTCTGATACTCCTTCCATTTCAATATGATTGCTTGCACAGTGCTCCTTGGGATGTTTAAAGCTTGGGAAATCTTTTGGTATCCAAATCCGGCTTTAAACTTCTCCACAACAGTATCACGGACCTGCCTGGTATGTTCCTTGGCTTCATGATGCTCTCTGTGCTTTAAACAGAACCCTGAGACTATCACAGAGCAGGTGCATTTAAATGGAGACTTGATTACACACAGCTGGATTCTATTTATCTTCATCAGTCATTTAGGACAACATTGGATCATTCAGAGATCCTCAATGAACTTCTGGAGTGAGTTTTCTGAACTGAAAGTAAATGGACAGAATAATTTTGCACGCCCAACTTTTCAGTTTTATTATTACTAGAGATGAGCGAGTAGTGAAATATTCGAAAGTTCGAAATTCGATTCGAATAGACCGCGATATTCGACTATTCGACCGAATATCGAATCCCATTAAAGTCTATGGGAAAAAAATGCTCGCCACTTGGAAATCTCAATTCGACCACTTGGAGGTCACCAAGTCCACCCTGAAACCTCAGAAAAGGATGCCAACACTGCTGGAATGCAACTGGGACAGCAGGGGAAGCATGTCTGGGTGCATATAACGCGCCCAAGTCGCACTATTATGCCACTATCACAGCCTCTCAACAATACACTCCAAAGACAATATAACCTCTCTGTAAAGTGAGAC
>ONZH01010365.1:0-15038 GCA_900303285.1 Rhinella marina
AAGCAACAAAAAACTTCAGGAATTCTGATAGGTTACTTGTTCAGTTCCAGGGTAAAAACAGGGGTGCTGGGGCTTCTAAAGCCTCAATTGCTCGTTGGATCAGCACTACTGTTATGTTATGCTACAAAGAAAGGAATGTCTCTTGCCCGGTGGGATTGAGGGCCCATTCCACTAGGGCTTTTGTCTGCCTCGTGGGCTGAGGTGAGGCCTCCATTGAACAAATTTGTAGGGCAGGTACACGGGCAAGTCCCATGACCTTCTTTAGACATTATAAGCTTGACATGTCTAATCAGGACATGGCATATGGACGTAAAGTTTTGTCCGCTGTTGTCCCTCCCTAAATATTATCTCTGTTATCCTCCTATCAGTGCCGTTGTGGAGGTGCTAGGGAAAGATGACAATTACTCTTACCGGTAATTTGATTTCCCGACGCCTCCAATCTTGCAATGGATTCAGTACTTCCAATCATAAAAGGAAGAAACCTCAGGGTCATGACAGACAACAAGACTGTAGTGTCCTACTTCAACAGGCAGGGAGGGACGAGATGCAGGATTTTAATGGAAGAAACCCGGAAAATCCTAGCCATTGCAGAGAAAGAATGTGCTTTGATATCTGCAGTTCATATCAGGGGGTGTGGACAACTCTCGGCGTGACTTTTTGAGTCGCCATTTTCTTCCTTCAGGAGAATGGAGCGTCAATCTTCAAGAAGGTTTCGGATCTTTGGGGGTTGCCAGTTATAGACCTTTTTGCCACCAGTCAGAATTCAAAAACCAAAAAATTTTTATCCCTAGACCCTCGGGGATCCCCATCTGGAATCGATGCTCTCATCCAAAAGTGGGATTTTTCCCCTAGCCTATGCCTTTCCCCCCCACCTCTAATCCCGAGGTTGTTGCGGAAAATCAGGGAAGAGGACGCAAGAGTCATTCTCATTGCCCCTTTCTGGCCGAGGTCATGGTTCACTTGGCTCCGAATTATGTCGGTTTCAGACCTCTGAGTCCTCCCAGAGATCCGGGACCTTCTGAGTCAGGGACCGGCCCTTCACCCAGACATCCAGAATCTGCACTTAACGGCGTGGAACTTGAAAGGTCGCTCCTAGGTAAAAGAGGGTTTTCTGCAGCTTTAATTTCTACCCTCATAAAATGTAGAAAAGAAGTAACAATTAATATCTATGCTAGGGTTTGGCGAAAATTTTTAGAGTTTTCAGGTGGAGATTTCTACCAGATCCCTGCGGCTGCTCCCATTTACCAAATTTTGGAATTTCTCCAGAAGGGGTTTGAAATGGGGTTGGCCTGTAGCACATTAAAGGTTCAGATCTCAGCCCTTTCTGCCTTGTTTAACCAGGATGTTGCGGGTTCCCCCTGGGTGTCAAAGATTTTTTTAGTGCAGTAACTAGATCTACCCCGATTTCTTCCTCCAAGACCCCTCCTTGGGATCTGAATTTAGTATTACGTGCTCTGACTATGCTCCCCTTATCTTGTTCCATAAAGGTTATTACTTGGAAGTTATGCTTTTTGATTGCCATCACCTCTGCCCGTAGGATAAATGAAATCCAGTCCATTTCTATAAATCCTCCCTATACTACCATTCTAGAGGATAAGGTGGTGATTCGCCCTGATCCTGCCTTTCTTCCGAAAGTGTCCTCCAGTTTTTCACAGGTCGCAAAAAAATCATCCTTCCAACATTCTTTAAGAATCCTGTGATGGAGGAGGAAAAACAGCTGCATGGCCTAGATGTTCGAAGAGCCCTTTTGAACTACCTATCTCATACCCAAGAATGGCGCAAATCTTCTTCACTCTTGATTCTCTTTCAAGGAGTGAACAGGGGTAAGGCGGCTTCAAAAAGTACTATTGCCAGATGGATTGTGTCTGCCATCTTCTTGGCCTATTCTTCTTCTGGTCTTTCTCCTCCTGTGGGTCTGAGAGCACATTCAATCAGGTCAGTGGCTACGTGCTAGGCAGAAAGGTCTTCTGTTCCAATTGAGGACATTTGTCAGGCCGCCACCTGGTCTTCTCCTTTGACCTTCTTTAAGCACTATAGGTTGAATTTAAATTCTTCTTCTGGGTCTTCCTTTGGTGAGAAGGTTCTATCTTCTGTTCTCCCACCCAAATTGGCTCCTTTAAGTCTCTCGTGTTGCTGTCATGGGTGAAGGGAAAAATGATGATTATTTACCGGTAATTTGATTTTTCCCCCTCGCCTCCACAGCAGCACCATAGGAGGATTCCCCCGCCCCCCAGGGACAGGAAACAACAGAGAAACTTTAAAAATCACGCCCCTCCTCTTACCTCTCAGTTGTTTCCTGTCCCTTGGGAGACGTAGGGAATCTTTTCCTTAGGTGACGTGCAGCCTGGAGGAGTTCCGGGGAATCCCTAGTTTAGCTAGGAGGGCTTCACAAGGACCCAGGAGTAAGTGCCAACAAAGGCCTCCCTGGGTCTCAGGTGTAACTAATCCAGTGGAGGCTGCCCCAAATCGTCTTCACCGCTCTCGGGTATCCGGAAGCAGGAGCAGGGTCGCGTGTGCCGCAGAGGGTGGGATTCCCTTGAGGCAGGGGAATCCCCTTCACTTCCGGTCGCCGCGGAGGAATGGAGATGACGTCATCGGCGTGACTGGAAGTGCGTGGCAGCGGCGGGAAATTTGAATTTTTTTGCGCAGATTAAAAGGCTGGGAGGACTGGTGAGTGCTACCAACTTGGTAAAATGGATGCTGCTAGCCAGAAGCCTGTGTCTGCTGCCGCTACTACTGCTGTTGCTGAGCCTCCTATTGCCCCTGACCCTGCAGGAGCCTTAAGCCCGGTTTGTCCCTCACTCTTGCCTCTTAAAGTAACTGTATTTATTTTTCTGGTTTAGAGGGTTTATGATTTATTCATATTTTTTCAGGGTACTTCTACTAAACATCCGGTTAGAAAATGCCCTGTATGTGCTAAGGCTCTTCTTCATATAAAAAGCCAATCTGCAAAAAGTGTACTGAGAAGATTGTCATGGAAGAATCCCCTTCCTTCCTTAAAGGGGTTGTCCGGGTTCAGAGCTGAACCCGGACATACCTTTCAATTCACCCAGGCAGCCTGCCTGAACAGGGCATCGGAGCATCCTATGCTCCGATGCCCTCCTTTGCCCTGCGCTAATTAGCGCAGGGCAAAGGAATTTAGCCCGGTTCCGGTGACGTACCGGGCTCTGCCAGGCGGAGGCTTCCGCCCGGCAGTGAGCCCGGTGACGTCATCGGCGCTGATGGGCGGGCTTTAGCGCTGCCCTAGCCATTCAAATGGCTAGGGCAGCGCTAAAGCAGGCCCATTACGGCCGGTGATGTCACCGAACTCACTGCCGGGCGGAAGCCTCCGCCCGGCAGTGAATGTTTATAAAGAAAAGAGCCCTTGCCCTGCGCGATCCAGCGCAGGGCAAGGGAGGGCATCGGCGCATGAGATGCTCCGATGCCCTGTTCAGGAGGGGCGTGGGAGTCAAAACCTGGGTATGTCCGGGTTCAGCTCTGAACCCGGACAACCCCTTTAATAATTTGAAGTCTTTGATAAGAACAGAAGTATTCATCTGTCATTAAGAAACGTTTGCCTGATTCTAATGTCTGCTATCCCTCTACCTCTAAAACTGTCCCACAAGTGATAGAACAACATCTGACCCTCCAATATCTGAGGATGTGGAGGAGCAGAATTCTGAATCAGAGGATGAAACTGGTCATCCATATTGTTGTCCAGAGGACACTGAATCTTTACTCAAAGCTATAAGAGCCATGATGGGTATTGAAGAGGTTAAGGAGACATTATCGGTTCAGGACCAAATGACACCAGGCTTCCATTGGGAGGAAGATTGAGGTTCTTTGTTCAGAAGTGGCAAAAAGTATCCCTTTCTCCCTGGGTAATAGACCTCATTTCATCAGGTTACCGTCTGGAATTTGCAGAAAAAGCCTTCATCCAGATTTTTTGTCATCAGGAATCTCCAGTACCAACAATCCCTGGAAGAAGAGATATCCTCACTACTGCAAAAAGAAGTCCTAGTTTCAGTCCCCAGTCATCAACAAGGAAAGGGATTTTATTCTCCTATGTTCCTAATAAGAAAACCGAATGGAACATTTCGGACTATTTTCAATCTGAAGGGTCTGAAACAGTACCTAAGATACAAAAAATTCAAGATGGAGACAATAAAATCAGCCATCTCTACCCTGACCAGGGATTGTTTCATGGCATCGATCGACCTGAGTGATGCTTACTATCATATCCCAATCAGCAGAAGCTCCCAGAGGTTCTTGAGAGTAGCACTGTACATGAAAGGGGAATTGAGGCATTTTCAATTTCAGGCTCTCCCGTTCGGCCTGGCAGCAGCTCCTCGAGTATTTACCAAAGTTATGGCAGAGGTAGTTGCCTTTATTCATCTTCAAGGCATTCATCTAGTTCCATACTTGGACGATCTTCTGATCTCGGCCCAGCAGGAACAATTGCTTGTAACTCACATCCAGACGGTATTCAGTCTCCTGTCAGACCTAGGCTGGCTGTTAAATCAGCAAAAAATCAGACCTAGTGCCTTCCAAACAAAAGGTATTCTTGGGTATCCTGTTAGACTCCTCAAACATGACACCCTTTCTTCCAGTAGAGAAGCAAGAAGCCTTAAGGAGTCGAGTGTCCAGTTTCCGTGGCAGAAGGTCGGTGTCCATCAGGGAAGTGATGAAGTTATTGGGGTCTCTAACCTCTACGATTCCAGCAGTCCGGTGGGCCCAGAACCATTCCCGTCCTCTTCAGCAATTTCTCCTATCTGTATGGGAACAAATCTCAGAGGACCTTGGACAAGAAAATAAAAATACCTCAAGAGGTAAAGGATTCTCTGATTTGGTGGATGATGATGAAAAACTTGACAAAAGGGGTTCCTTGGAGACCAACACAGTTAGTGATCACCACGGATGCAAGCAGTCACGGTTGGGGAGCCCATTTAGGAAACTAGTTTGTGCAAGGTACTTGGAACCTTGCACAAAAAGAGACATCGTCCAACCAGAGAGAATTGCTGGCGGTCTACAAAGCACTGGTAGACCTATCAGAACAGATACGGGGACACATGTAAAGATTTTATCGGACAACGTTACCACTGTTGCATATTGGAACAAGCAAGGAGGTACAAGAAGTCAGCCACTAGGGGAGCTAGCGAACAACATAATTCAGTGGGCAGAAGTGAATACAGGATCTCTATCTGCAGTTCATCTAAGAGGCATCCACAATCAAATAGCGGACTTTCTGAGCAGAAAAACCCTAAAAGAAGGCGAATGGAAATTGAACAACAAAGTCTTCAATCAGATAACAATCAAGTGGGGAGTTCTGAAGCTGGACCTTTTTGCTACAAGAGGAAATCGCCAGGTTCCAGAGTTCTTTTCTCTATCAAGGCAAGACAACTCCATGGGGGTAGACGCTCTGAGTCAGCAGTGGCTGAGAGAACTCCTGTATGCCTTCCCTCCATTTTCGCTCCTACCAAAAGTATTAGCAAAGGCCTGGGAGTTGAAAGCACAGATAATCCTCATAGCTTTATTCTGGCCCAAGAGATCCTGGATGCCTCTTCTACTCCAGATGGCAAAGGAGAATTTCTTTCTACTCCCAGAGATTCCGGATCATCTGTTACAGGGGCCTGTGTTTCATCCAGCCGTTCAACAACTGAAGCTGAGGGCCTGGAGACTGAACGTAGTCTGTTAACATGAAGGGGACTATCTGATAAGGTAATAATCCACTCTTTTGTTAAGTCGTAAACCAGTTACATCAAAGATTTATCAAAGAATGTAAAGATAAGTGGGACATTAGTCAAGGTCCTGATATTGATCTTATTCTAGAATTCCTTCAAGCAGGGTTAGATAAAGGGTTAAAAGTGGCTATTCTTAGAGTACAGATTGCGGCCCTTTCTGTGTTTTTAGACTTCAAAGTGGCAGAGGTTCCATTGGTTAAAAGATTTATTAAAGGGGCTTCTAAGGCTTCTCACTTTATCCATCCTTCTGTTCCTTCTTGGGATCTAAATCTGGTTCTGTCAGCTCTTTCCTTTGCTCCCTTTGAGCCTCTGGATCAAGTTACTTTGAAGCTTCTCACTCTCAAGGGTGTTGCAAAAAAAAAAATTATATATATACAATGGAGGAAATAAGTATTTGATCCCCCACTGACTTTAAAAGTTTTAATACTAAAAAATAAATGAAACGTCTCATAATCTTATGCCAGCTTTATTTTAACAGTGCCACACAGAATATCAAAAGAAAATCAGAGAAAATTACATGAAATTAGAAAATAAAAATAATTTGCATTTCTTTCAGGGAAATAAGTATTTGATCCCCTAGTAAAACCATGACTAATGTTGGCTCCCACAGACCACCTACACACCCTAATCACAGTGAAGTCGTTACCTGGATGAGAGACACCTGTCCCAAATTGTCACCTGTATAAAAGGCCACCTGCCAACAGTCTCAGTGACACTCTAACATCTCCCACCATGGGCAAGACTAAAGAGCTGTCTAAAGATGTCAGGGACAAAATTGTTGACCTACACAAGGCTGGAATGGGCTACAAAGCCCTAAGTAAGAAGCTGGATGAGAAGGTGACAACTGTTGGTGCAATTATTCGGAAGTAGAAGTACAACATTACTGTCAATTGACCCAGGCCTGGAGCTCCATGCAAGATATCACCTCGTGGAGTCTCATTGATCATGAGAGAAGGCTAAAAATCAGACAAGAACTACACGGGAGGAGCTGAGTAATGATCTCAAGGCAGCTGGGACCACAGTCTCCAAAAAAACCATTGGTAATACACTGAGACGTAATGGTTTAAAATCCTGCAGTGTTAGGCCACTGAGGCACAAATAAAATAAATAAGTGACTCTGCCACTTGGAAGAGTCACTGGGGATCACTGGACCCAAACTCTGGGCAGCCGGACAATGACGATCGCTCCAAAGGGCGAAATAATATAGGAGGCAAGATAACGAATTGTAAGGTAAACACTTATACAACACGTACTGTGGCAAAAGCGCTTGAGACTGGACCAGAGCTTTGGCTTCACAGACCTCCAGACGAGCGACGCCCACCATGTACCCGTGCTCCAGGAGGGGGCTACGGCACGGCCGCAAGCGTGGCTTTCAAACGGTCTGAGTGATACACACACACAAAGACAGAAAGGCAGGTACGTGAAACCACGCACTGGTGCGAGGAAGCACACAAACACTCAGTAACATTCAGTGTCAATAGCAATGGACCGGACCGTATAGCAGTCGCACATGAACAACAAGGCACCGGCCCTGCCCAGCAGAAGCTCAGGGTTTAAATAGTAGTGAGCTAATTGGCAGAGGCGTGGTTACTGACACATTTCCTGTGAACGCCTGGCGAAAGTGACCTCACCAGAGGGTCTCAAGGGCAGGGCATGGTGCCTGACATACTTCCTGTGAATGCCTGGCGGAAGTGACATCACCAGAGGTCTCAAGAAGCTGGAGCATGACCACTTCCTGTGCCGGACCTTGTTCACTGCAGTAGGACTGTGGGCGCAAGGATATTGCACTGAGATTTGCCCGTGCCCCTTCACCAACACCCGCAGCCCGGGAAGGCAAGCGACCGCGTGCACGACGTCGATGCACCGCGCCTTACAGTACCCCCCCTGAGGGCCCCCCTCCTTCCTCCAAAAGGCTGCAATAAGATCTGGAGCATTAAGATTACTTTCTGGCTCCCAAGAACGTTCTTCAGGCCCAAACCCAACCCAGTCCACTAAGTAGGACGTGGTACCTCGTATGGTCCTGGAGTCAAGAATCTCCCGTACCTCATACTCAGCCTCAACAGCTTCAGTCTCCTCCTGCACCGGAGGAGAGAATCCACCGAGTCGCACTGGTTTTAGAAGCGACACATGGAAAGAACTCACAATTCTCCAGGACCGAGGCAACTTAACACGATAAGTGACAGGGTTGATTCGACGCAGGACCCGAAAAGGACCGAGGTAGCGAGGTGTGAACTTAAGGGAGGCCACACGGAGCTGGATAAATCTAGAAGATAACCAAACCAGATCTCCAGGCTCAAACTCAGGACCACTAGAACGTCTACGGTCAGCTTGCTGTTTCATCTTGGCTTTAGCAGCTGTCAAAGATGACTGAGTTTGTTGCCATACCTCTTGTAGATGAGAGGCGAGGTCCGCTACGGCGGGCACCTCCGCTGTGACGGCCATTGGTAAAGGAAGGTGAGGGTGTTGCCCATTCTGAACAAAAAAGGGGGTCTTACCAGTCGCATCGGAAACAGAGTTATTAGCGGCAAACTGCCCCCGCCAATAGTTCAGACCAATTGTCATGTCTTGCCGAAACGAAATGACGAAGATAGATCTGAAGAGACTGATTCACTCTTTCCGCCAAGCCATTGGTCTGGGGGTGAAAGGCCAAAGAGAGATCTACTTCAACTCCCAGCAAATGACACAATTCCCTCCAGAAGCTGGCAGCGAACTGAGGACCTCTGTCCGATACAATTCTTAGAGGCAGACCATGCAGACGAAAAACATGGCGAAAAAACCGTTCCGCCAGACGAGGAGCGGAGGGCACCTCCGGTAGGGCGACAAAATGGCACGCATGAGAAAACAGATCTGTCACTACCCAGATCACAGTATTTCCCTCAGAACGGGGAAGCCCCGTCAGGAAGTCCATAGCTATGTCCTGCCAAGGACTCTCTGGGACTTGCAAAGGCATTAATAACCCCGATGGTTTTCTGACGGGATGGTTTGTTACGGGCACATGTGGTACACCCCTGAGTGAATGCATGTACATCCCGACCGAGACCCGGCCACCAGTAGTATCGTGAAATGAGTTCCACTGTTCTTTTGGGACCTTGATGCCCGGCCAACCGAGAAGTATGCCCCCAGGAGAGAATCTCCTGTCTGCGAGAATCCGGCACATAAGTCTTGCCAGGAGGCAACTGACGCAGATCAATTGGTTTTAGAGGCAACAACTTCTCAGGTGGAATCATAGCACGTAATTCCGGTTAAGTTCCGTGGGCATCGAAAGAGCGGGACAAGGCGTCCGCCCTTACATTTTTGTAACAAAATTGAAACGGGAAAAGAAGAGTGCCCACCTCGCCTGCCTAGAATTTAGCCATTGCGCAGATTGTAAATATAACAGATTCTTATGATCAGTGAAAATCTGGACTGGGAAAAGGGCCCCTTCAAGAAAGATGTCTCCACTCTTCTAGGGCCAGTTTAATCGCTAATAGCTCACGATCCCCAATACTATAAATTTCGCTCTACAGGATTGAAAGCTTTGGAAAAGAATCCGCAAGACAATTTTGCCCCCTTGCCATCTTTCTGGTACAGAAAGGCTCCAGCCCCCACAGAAGATGCGTCTACCTCTACAAAGAAGGGACGCTGGGATCGGGGCGGTGAATCATCGTTGCAGATGAGAAAAGCCTCTTAAAGGGCAGCGAAAGCGCGCTCCACCTCCGGCGTCCATTTCCGGGGGTTAGCGCTCTTTCGTGTCAGGGCCGTGAGAGGGGACACTAAAGACGAGAAGTGAGGTATAAAACGTCTGTAGTAGTTAGCGAAACCAAGAATCCTCTGCACTGCCTTCAAAGACTGTGGCTTTAGCCAAGACATAATGGATCTGAACTTGTCTGGATCCATCTGGAGTCCCTGTCCAGATACAATGTAGCTGAGGAATGGTAACTGAGTTTTTTTTTTTTTTTAATTCACATTTCTCAAGTTTTGCATAGAGATGGTTACTTCGGAGACGACGCAATACCTCCTTTACCATGCGTCTATGAGAAGACAAATCAGCGGAAAATATAAGAATGTCATCCAGATACACTACCACGGCAGTGGTCAAGAGATCTCTAAAGATGTCGTTGAGGAAGTCTTGAAACACTGCTGGAGCGTTACAAAGTCCGAATGGCATTACCAAATATTCGTAATGACCGTCTCTGGTGTTGAATGCGGTCTTCCACTCATCTCCTCTACGAATTCGGATTAAATTGTATGCTCCACGCAGGTCTAATTTAGTGAAGACCGTAGCACCTTGAAAGCGATCGAACAATTCGGAGATGAGTGGAAGAGGGTACCTGTTTTTAACAGTGATGTCATTTAATCCCCTATAATCTATGCATGGACGTAAAGTCCCATCCTTTTGACAACAAAAAAGAAGCCTGCCCCTGCGGGAGAATTAGATTTTCGGATGAATCCCTTCTCAAGGTTCTCCTTGATATAAGCTGACATGGCCTCAGTTTCGGGTAACAAAAGAGGGTACACTCTACCACGGGGGGGTGTAGCCCCCGGAATCAGCTCAATGGAGCAGTCATATGAGCGATGTTCAGGTAAAGTGTCCGCTCCTTTCTTACTAAAGACGTCGGCGAATGCAGCATATTGGGGAGGTAACCCCTGAAGCTCTGCCGCGATGGGCAGGGACTTCACAGGAGTCACTCTAGTCATACATTTGGTTAGACAGTGTGCACCCCACTCTTTGACTTCACCAGAAGTCCAGTCCAGTGTAGGGGCATGCAACCTCAGCCACGGAAGACCAAGAAGAATGGGATCCATGGACTGAGGTAAGACCAGGAGCGATAAAGTCTCCCTATGTAAAGCTCCTACCTGGAGCACTATAGGGACTGTCTCATGTGTAATACAAGTGTTTAACTTGGAGACATCCACCACAGATATACTTATACTGGAAGAGAGTGGTTTGGTTGGAATTCCGAGTTTCTGGGTCAATTTCAGGGAAATAAAATTGCCCGACGCTCCGGAATCAATGAAGGCCCTGGAGGGTATGGTCCTACCATTAACCTCGATTAGAACCGAAAAAATGTACATTTTGTGGAGGTTTGTGCGATTCCACCTAGAGAGATACCTCCAACAGTCTCTAGGTGTGCCCTTTTCCCAACTTTTGAGGACATTGGGGGGCATAGTGACCTTGTCCCCTACAAAAATGACAGGTCACTTCACGTCTACGAGGATGTACTCTGTCTACTAGGGATGAGCGAACTTTTGAAAAGTTCGGTTCGCTTCGGCGAACCTTCGTGAAGTTCGGATTCGTTCGAACCGAACCTAAAACGAACATTGCTATAACGGCTGAATAATTGCTGCTACAATAATGGGAGTCTGATAGGGTATAGTTTCGTGTACTTGCAGTTGCTATTACAATGAAAAAAGTGGAAAAAATCCAAGTGACTTCAACAACGGCGACGCAAAATATACGCATATTTGAGAATCTACACTAACGCGTACGCTAATGCGAACATTCCTGCACAAATAACGAACAGTCTAGCGTTGTCAAAGGTACGCTACTTAACTGAATGAATATGTACGCATTAGCGTACGCATACACTGCGTCTGCGAACATTCCTACTCAAGTAACGAACATACAGTCTAGCGTTGTCAAAGGTACGCTACTAACTAAATATGTACGCATTAGCGTACGCATACACTGCGCCTGCGAACATTCCTACTCAAGTAACAAACATACAGTCTAGCGTTGTCAAAGGTACGCTACTTAATGTACACTAATGCGTACGCTAATGCGTATGAATTCATAGAATGCGTGTACACATTAGTGAACATTCTCAAATATCTGTATATTTAGGGTATGGCATAGGGCATATTCCATACCCTAAATATACACATATTTGAGAATGTTCGCTAATGTGTACGCATTTTATGAATGTACGCTAATGCGTTTGAATTCTCAAATATGCGTATATTTTGCGTCGCCGTTATTTTAACCAGATTCGTTACGAACTTTCTCAAAATTCGGTTCGGTTGACTCATCCCTACTGTCTACCTCCATCGGTTCCCCTCGGGGAATTACAGGTTGAGAGAAGGCGGGAGCGAGTTGAATTCGCCTTCTCACCTGCGCTTGCTCATGGCGGCGTTCAGACAGACGACGATCGATCCTACTAGCTAGGTCGATAAAACCACTGAGAGTGTTAGGCCTCTCTCTACCAGCTAACTCGTCTTTAACGGAAAGGCTTAGACCTGCTTCGAAGATGGTGAGTAGGGGAGCATCCGGCCATGCGAACTCTGACGCCAAGGTCCGGAATTGGATTGCAAACTGAGCAACCGACTCCGTTCCCTGGCGTAATCCCAGTAAACTGGAATCGGCAATGACTTGCGTATCTGGACCCTGAAATACTTCCCTGAAACTGGAGAGGAAGTGGGGTAGGGAAGTGACGCAAGCATCTACCCTTTCCCATAGTGGAGTCGCCCAAGCCAGCGCCTGGCCTGATGGCAGAGAGATAATGAACGCCACCTTGGTCTGGTCGTTCAAGAAGCTCTCTGGATTTAGCTGGAACTGGATTTGGCATTGGCTGAGGAAACCTCTACACTCCTCCTGTTTACCACTAAATTGTGCGGGAAGGGCTAATTTAGGCGGTCGGTGGGTTGAAACAGAAACCCGGGCGTCAGCAGAGGCAGCAGTAGTATTAGCCGCGATTACGGCATGCTGCTCCAAAGCCTGCAACCGACCGTCTAGTGTGGAAAAGAATTCTGCATTATGCCCCGAAAAGGCGGCAGCCCATTGCTCCATCTCCTGCATGCGCTGTTCCCACTGCTTTACATACGCCTGCATGGATGGAGTAATCGGGTTCGACATTGCACCGGCGGATCCCTGGCCGGTGCCTACTGTTAGGCCACTGAGGCACAAATAAAATAAATAAGTGACTCTGCCACTTGGAAGAGTCACTGGGGATCACTGGACCCAAACTCTGGGCAGCCAGACAATGACGATCGCTCCCAAAGGGCGAAATAATATAGGAGGCAAGATAACGAATAGTAAGGTAAATACTCACACAAACACGTACTGCGCAGAAAGCGCTTGAGACTGGAGCCAGAGCTTTGGCTTCACAGACCTCCAGACGAGCGACGCCCACCGTGTACCCGTGCTCCAGGAGGGGGCTACGGCACGGCCGCAAGCGTGGCTTTTAAACAGTCTGAGTGATACACACACACACAAAGACTAACAGAAAGGCAGGTACGTGAAACCACACACCGGTGTGAGGAAGCACACAAACACTCAGTAACATTCAGTGTCAATAGCAATGGACCGGACCGTATAGCAGTCGCACATGAACAACAAGGCACCGGCCCTGCCCAGCAGAAGCTCAGGGTTTAAATAGTAGTGAGCTAAATTGGCAGAGACGTGGTTACTGACACACTTCCTGTGAACGCCTGGCGGAAGTGACATCACCAGAGGTCTCAAGGGCAGGGCGTGGTGCCTGACATACTTCCTGTGAACGCCTGGCGGAAGTGATCACCAGAGGTCTCAAGAAGCTGGCGCATGACCACTTCCTGTGCCGGACCTTGTTCACTGCAGTAGGACTGTGGGCGCAAGGGTATTGCACTGAGATTTGCCGTGCCCCTTCACCAACACCCGCAGCCCGGGAGGGCAAGCGACCGCGTGCACGACGTCGATGCACGCGCCTTACATGCAGTGCATGCAAAGTTACTCTGCTTAAGAAGGCTCACGTCCAGGCCCGTCTCAAGTTTGCCAAATGAACATATTAATGACTTCGAGAGAGACTGGGAGAAGGTGCTGTGGTCAGATGAGACCAAAATTGAGCTCTTTGGCCTCAACTCAACTCGACGTGTTTGGAGGAAGTAAAATACAGAATATGACCCTAAGAATACCATCCCCACCGTCAAGCATGGTGGTGGAAGTATTATGTTTTGGGGGTGTTTTTCTCTCTAAGGGCACAGGCCAACTTCACCACATTGACGGGAAGATGAACGGGGCCATGTATTGCAAAATCCTGGGTGACAACCTTCTTGCCTCCGCCAGGGCACTGAAAATGGGCCGTTGAGGGGTCTTTGAGCACGACAACGACCCAAAACATACAGCCAAAGAAACAAAGGAGTAGCTCCATAAGAAGCATATCAAGGTCATGGAATGGCCTAGCAAGTCTCCTGACCTCAATCCCATCAAAAATCTATGGAGAGAGCTGAAGCTTCGCGTTTCCAAATGCATGCCTAAAAAACCTTAAGCATATGGAGATGATTTGCAGAGAGGAGTGGGCCAAAATTACTCCTGAAGTGTGTGCAAACCTTATAAAAAAAAAACTATAAGAAACGTCTGACTGCTGTGCTTGCCAACAAGGGTTTTGCCACCAAGTATTAA
The DNA here is from genome assembly GCA_900303285.1 of Rhinella marina. Taxonomy (NCBI): domain Eukaryota; kingdom Metazoa; phylum Chordata; class Amphibia; order Anura; family Bufonidae; genus Rhinella; species Rhinella marina. The sequence goes on from ONZH01010365.1 coordinate 14,074, forward strand.
ATGATGTTTTCCTAGGGGATCAAATACTTATTTCCCTCAAAGAAATGAAAATTATTTTTTATTTCTCATTTCATGTAATTTTCTCCGTTTTTCTTTTGATATTCTGTGGCACTGTTAAAATAAAGCTGGCATAAAATTGAGACGTTTCATTTATTTTTTAGTATTAAAACTTTTAAAGTTAGTGGGGGATCAAATACTTATTTCCTCCTCTGTATATATATCTCACAATTGAACTAAACATTGTTGGGCGGACTCCCTCGGATACTTGGATATCACACTGAATGGGAAGAAGAGTGTCTGTCCTTTTATTCTGTAGGTTTCCTGTCTGTGGGGGCGGATCCTCTCTCTCTTGTGGTGCTGTCGTGGGCTCTGGAAAATCAAATTACCGGTAAGTATTCATCATTTTTGCCCCCCTCACCTTTACAAAAATGGTATAAAAAGTGATCAAAAAGACATATGTACCCCAAAATGATACAAAAATACAAATGTTATGGGCCCTAAACGAATTTCAGCAAATTACACATTAGAAAAATCCCAATGCTGCTTTTACCCTTCTAAATGCTGCCCTGCCCCCAAACAGTGGTTTATGACCACATATGAGGTGTTGCCATATTCAGGAACAAATGTATTTTCAAATTATGGGGTGGCATTTTCTCCTGTTATCTCTTGTAAAAATGAAAAGTTTTGGGCTAAAGAAACTTTATATTAGAAATAAAAGTTCATTTTTCATTTTCACAGACATGTGTTTCTAAATTCTATGACACGCTTGTTGGGTCTAAGCATTCACTTCATCACTAGATTTATTCTGTAAAGGGAGTAGTTTCCAAAATGGGGTCACTTTTTTGGCGTTTTCTTCCCATCGGTACCTCAGGGTCTCTTCAAAATGTGACATGGCGCCTGAAAACCATTCCAGCAAAATTTGCCCTCCATTAACAATATCTCCATTAAATTTTAACATTTCCCTC